>JARQOD010013942.1:0-12820 GCA_033576555.1 Oophaga sylvatica
GGGTAACTTGGTGACTGTGTTTCACCCCACGAGCGGTGTCCAGGTAGCTGAGGCCAGGTAGATGTGAGTCTGTCTTGGCCAGTTGAAGCTCAGACAGCAGGTCACTAAGTTCTAGGAATTTTGAGGCATCCTTGCCGGATATTTTAGGAAAGTCTTGTAATCATTTGAATAACGCATCTTCAATTACTTCAGGGCTGCCAAAGCTACGTTCTGGTCTTTCCCCATGCAGCCATGACACCAGTGCTGGATTACTGATGTGGACGGATCTGAGCCTCTTGACCCGCTTTGTGGATTGAGGTCCGAGCCACCTGATTAGCAGATCCAGCTCTTCAGCAGCAGTGATGCCGAGGTCACTAATTACGGCTTTAAAGGCACATTTCCAACCTCTATAGTTCTGTTGATCATCGAACCCTTGTGAGACCGGTCTTAGTAAGTTCCGGTGAATCATGTACCTTGCAAAGTCGGACATGTTAGTTTTCTCTGACTTTGGGAAGACAATTGCTGACTGAGTAGGGCTGTAAATATGGTCTGAGTATCTTGACTTAGAAACGTAGGATAGTATGGTGCGGCATAAGCATTTAGTGCAGTAACCGGTTTACTGAGAATAGTTTCTGCCGTAGATGTGACTGGAGCTGTATGGCTTTGCTGGGTGTAGGATCTGGCTGTGTATTGAAGCATGAAGGAGGTTCGGGTTTGAATGTTTGTGGCGCATTGGACTGATCTTGAAAGCTGGGAGCTGCAGGCGGATCGACATCCTGATGCTTTGGAGAGGGGTCGGTACTGATGGGAATGTTGCTGGTGGTCGGAAGTTCGCTGGCTTGGCTCAGCACATAGTCTCTTGTGCGCTTAAAGGTCTTCCGTGTCGAATTCGCACAAAGTGAGCTGCTTCCTTGGCTCCCACCTACGGTTTGCTGGAAGACGTTTAGCTTTGCAATGTCTGCTGCATGTTCATATTCCTTCTGCAGGGCTTCTATTTCCGCCCTCTCACATTCAGATTCAGCTTCCATGTCTGCTTTCTTGCTCGCAGATTCAGCTTCCATCTCTGCTTTCTTTCGGGCGAAAATGGCTTGCACTTTTGTGGATTCCGCGTCGGCACGCGCTCTTATGAACTGCTCACTGAGGGTTGAGAGCCTAGATGAGCTTGACTTGACTGAGTGCTTTGAGCTCCTAACGGACCTGGATCTGTGAGATGCCGCTTCTGACATTTGTGCGATTTTTGCTTCTGTATTCTCCACAATGTCACGCATGGTGCAGTCTCGTTCGGCATTGAGCTGTTGGAAGTCCTGAAGTTCCTTTAGAGACTCTGGTGTATTTAATTTCAGCAGAGTAGAGATGTATTTTTACAAGTGTCTTTATAAGACTGGTATTGCAGAGTATAATTGCTCAAGGGCTCCCTCTGGTGGTAATTCGTGAGAGCCGGGTACAGTTAAGAATGGTTACTTGGTTCATCAGCACTCTTTTCCATAGGGAAGCTGTGTGGTGCAGCAATTCACTTTTGGTGGATTCTAGGTTCTCTTTGACCTTCCATGTAGGATTAGTTGATCGTTTGGATCTTTCACTGTGAACTGTGAGAAGTTTCCATTAATTGCTGCTGCAGGGCTGGCAGTGAAAGGGTTCTTTTAGTCTTGGACATAGTGGCAGGGTGCAGGGGTGGGGGCTGTTCTGCTCCTGGTTGTCATAGCTGAGGAGCAGAGAATGTGACACAAGTCTGAGAACTGCAGCGTCTGTCAGTATTCCGGGTTTTCTAGGTAACTTTGTCAATGATTTTGCCCTTTGTTAAGATGGAGTTTGCTGTTTTGTGTGCCCTACTTCCTGTTCGTTGTGTTTAAAACCCGGCTCAGGTGCTGGCTTCACTGCTGGAATATTCTGCTTCTGTTCCCCTGCAACCCAGCTGCTTTGTTCCTCACAGATCTTTTGTGTATTTACCAGGAAAGTGCATAACCTTATCTTCAGGTGTTTCTCAGCCACAGCAGTTTCTACCCATGGCTCTGGACATTCTCTGCATATGTAAGTTGCACAAAAGTACTGTGTTATCACTAAACTGTTGACTTGGGAATTTAAACCCTTGGTTCACTCCATTTGATAAGAACTGTGTTTCTGAACTGTTGCTGTTTAACCCTTTGTGCATTACCTCTGGTGAGAGCTGTTGGAACTGTTACTGGAACCTTACTGACATATGAACTTGTTGTTGGACTTCACTGAATTAAGCCACAACTGAGATTAACTTGTTCCTGGACCTTCCTGTGTTTTCTGCATACCTGGATCTGACTCTTCACACACCAGCAGTGTGTAAATCCAGCCACGTTACCTGTGCATCAGACTTACCTTGTGGTCACATTTGTGTGAGGACTCCGTCGTAAGAACTTTACCACCCTCGCTATAGAGGTTCAAAGACTTATATATCCGGATTCATATAACTGGACTTGTGTATATATATATGGACTCATTGCATGTCACTACGGGTTGTTTGAATATTGTTTTTGGGTGTTTTGCTGTTTCACAAATACATTATTTGCATTCAAAGAAACCCGTCTCTGATTGTTCATTGCCCCACGCTATCAGAATCCTCGAGTTCCTACAATAGTATTACAGCGTCTCTGGATTACAGGCTGTGAACTGGGCTCAGTAACAGGTTATATCTGTCTGAGGTGAAGCGCAGAGAACGTCTGCAGCCATGTCAGCTGCTGCGGCTTACATTAGCCTTATAAACAATCCTCCTCTTGGATTACAGCTGTACACTATTCCTGGTCACAGCTGCTCTTTCTACTATTCTGCCTCTCCTGATGACTGTGAATCCCATGCGTTCTATCAGCTTCTTGGATAATTGTGTAACTCGCACTCACACCACCAGGCGTCCGCAGAGAGAGTTTAAACTCCACCGGCAATGAAACTGTAGAAAGACCAGGAGAAACCATGCTGTTTTCTTCCAAAATCTAGTATTAGTTACAATGAAACAGTAGGTAAAAAGGAGTAATCTGTACAGGGGAGTACACATGCGTCTAGAGTAATGGCTGCTGAAGGCTAAACTGAAGGAGGGAGGAGCAACCTAATACAGAGCTCAACTACAGGAGGGACATAGGGACAATCTTCACACAGTCTAATTCTACCTAGCAACAACAGGGAATTTTGCTGATTGGAGGAAAAAACTCAACACAGAGAATATTCATTACAGGTTGTTCCCATTTGTGGGACACAACACCCCTCTTAAATTCAACTTGGAGAAAACCTTAGGTCCCATGACCTGGCTGAACAGATCAGGATCAGAGGAAAAGAGTATGGATCTTGGATGGTAATCTGATTTAATTCCCAGAAATCTAAACAGGGACGGAGACCACCATATTTTTTCTTCACGAAAAAGAACCCTGCTGCCACGGGCGAAGATGAGGGTCAGATGTGTCCTCCAGACTTTATGCAATGAAATCTTCATACAGTTCTCCTGGCAGTAATGCCCCAACTTAACGATCTCCCTGGCTTGTCAATCCACCAACCGATTAGGTCTCACCACCCAGTGGAGACCCCATACAATTGGGGCAGGAAGACCATCCAGGACATAGCAAGGAATTATCTCCCAATGAACCGACCCTCAGGCTTACATTATGTACAATCTGAGTCTGAGCTTTCTGTGCAAGTGACGCTGAATCGATGGCGAAGATGGGAATGGGCTTAGCTAAAGTACAGCAAGCCAGCCCATGAGTTCTAGCAAACTCAGCATCAACCATGCTGAATTCAGCTCCACTGTCTACAAACCCAGAAATCTCCTCGGTTTTGCTCTCCAGCACCACCTCTGCTGTCAGGACAAACCGGGAACTGCAGGTTGACAATAGATGCACCCCTTGCTTATTCTACTCTAGACTTCCAAGGGCTAAACGAGTCTCTTTTTGCTTAGGCATCAAAGGACAGGCCCCAATAAAATGACCCTTTTTTCCACAAAAAGAACACACTCCCTTCCTTTTGTGAATCTCCGGGGAAATGTACAATGCAGAGGCACCCCCTAACTGCATGGGTCCCTCCAACCTCCCCAGCACAGGTTTACCACTAGACTGCTCCCCTGGCAAAGGGGCAATAGCCCAAAAAGAGGCTGCAGAGAAGGTGGTCTTATCCATCCTGAAGGCATCTATCAACACGTAGAGCCAAAGACATAGCAGCCTCCAAGGACTCAGGGGTTTCATACACTGCTAATGCATCCTTTAACCTTTCAATGAGACCCTGAAGGAATTGGCTTCTGAGAGCCGATTCATTCCATTTTGTATCAGTTGCCCATCTGCGGAATTCAGAGCTATGAGTCTCTACTGGACGATTTCCTTGCTGAAGGCAACGCAGCCTGGATTCAGCCAAAGACACTAGGTCAGGGTCAACATAGATAAGGGCTAGAGCCAAAAAAAACAAATCCCTCCACAGACTGCAGACACCTAGAATTCGGTGGTTGAGAAAAAGCCCAGGCCTGAGGTTCCCCCTGCAACAGTGAAATCACAATTCCCACTCGTTGCTCCTCATCTCCAGTGGAGTAAGGACACAGTTTAAAGTACAATTTGCATGCCTCTTTAAACACAAAAAACTTGTCCCTATCCCCAGCAAACCTGTCCTGGAGGGCAATTTTGGGTTCAAGCTGGACCGGCCTACCTGCACCGTTCCCCACAGTAGGAGTATGAAGCCGTTGCCATTGCTGCTGAACCTCAGAACAAAGGCAGTCAACTCCAGTGCCAACCTCTACAGCTGCTCTGCCAGCACAGAAAAGGGATCCATGAACCCAGCAAAAGAAAAATGAAAAAACCCCGCACAGAAAAAAAAACACATCAAATTTTTTTTTTTTCGTTTTTGCAAACATGAACGGCGGGTGTTAATGTCACGCAGTGTAGGACAGACTAAGTGCAACACAAAGGAATAGGGGAAGGGTAACCAAGCACTAGGGAAAGGGGGAGTGGAGACCCCTAGACTGACCTAACGTCACGCTGTCTGTCCTACCGTCACTATATAGGTTCCGCACCTATCGCTGAAAAGGATACCTAGTCCCTGTGTGACCCTGGCGATAAGCACGGCACCAAGAAGGACAGGATGAACGCTAGTCAATCCCATTAACACTAAAGACAGTAAGGATAAATGAAACCAGGGGGACACTTAGCTTGAGTAGACTCAGAGAGAAACGCCGATGCCCTCCAAACTCCAAGAGGACGCTAGCAGACTGCTACAACTCCAAGCTTCAATAGAGAAATGCAAATAGGAAATAACACCCGCAACTACCAACAGGAAGTAGGGAGTTATAAACACCCAGGTCCAGTTGTGGCCATTAGTACCGGGGGAGGTGGCCACTAGTCTGCAAGGCAAACTACTGAGACCTTCTGCAGACAGATGCAATGCGACTGTCTGCAGCCTCTAACATACCCGTGACCGGGCTCCAGTCCAGGAGCGGTCACTATCATCGTCTCAGATTGCAGATTGGGGCTGGTCACCTACCACAGCCCAAGAAAATCCACGGAGGCCTGATCTTATGGTCAGAGGTATTTTCAGCACTCAGGCTCTGGAGGGAGACTTGTTTTTCTTTTTTCATGCACTTTTGGGAATTGCTATTTCCGCTGGCGTGCAGAAAGCAGCAGATGTGGATGGAACATTCGCCCTGTGCTTGTTTTTCCAGTAACAGATCTGAGAGATGCGAAGGTCCCCAGGTCCCCGATTATCATTCTCCAGTAACTGTGCTCCAAGAACTCACATGTAAGACCGTCAGGCGCTCCATGAATACGCGTCATCATGGTGGCACCATCCCTGATGGGAGCAGTGATCCAAGCAAATTCCAGCATTAGACCCAGATTATACTGTAGATATATTGAAAACCCAGTATATACTACCACATTATACAATCCCTCTCCGTATACATTACTGTCATACAATCCCCCTCTCCATATACATTACCATATCACATAATCCCACTCTCCATATACAGTACAGACCAAAAGTTTGGACACACCTTCTCATTCAAAGATTTTTCTGTATTTTCATGACTATGAAAATTGTAGAATCACACTGAAGGCATCAAAACTATGAATTATCACATGTGGAATTATACATTACACTTTACAAAAAAGTGTGAAACAACTGAAAATATGTCTTATATTCTAGGTTCTTCACCTTTTGCTTTGATGACTGCTTTGCACGCAGAACAGGTGAACGGATGGACTCTACATGCCTGGTTCCCACCGTGAAGCATGGAGGAGGTGGTGTGATGGTGTGGGGGTGCTTTGCTGGTGACACTGTTTGGGATTACTCAAAATTGAAGCGGTGAGCGGTCCAGCTCACCCCAAACCATCTGGATTGGGTTCAGGTCTGGTGACTGTGGAGGCCAGGTCATCTGGCGTAGCACCCCATCACTCTCCTTCTTGGTCAAATAGCCCTTACACAGCCTGGAGGTGTTTGTCCTGTTGAAAAATAAATTATGGTCCAACTAAACGCAAACCGGATGGAATAGCATGCCGCTGCAAGATGCTGTGGTAGCCATGCTGGTTCACTATGCCTTCAATTTTGAATAAATCCCCAACAGTGTCACCTGCAAAGCACCCCCACACCATCACACCACCTCCTCCATGCTTCACGGTGGGAACCAGGCATGTAGAGTCCATCCGTTCACCTTTTCTGCGTTGCACAAAGAAACGGTGGTTGGAACCAAAGATCTCAAATTTGGACTCATCAGACCAAAGTACAGATTTCCACTGGTCTAATGCAGCTATTTTACCATGAAGGCTGCTGCACAAAGTCTCCTCTTAACAGTTGTTGTAGAGATGAGTCTGCTGCTAGAACTCTGTGTGGCATTGACCTGGTCTCTAATCTGAGCTGCTGGAAACCTGCGATTTCTGAGGCTGGTGACTCGGATGAACTTATCCTCAGAAGCAGAGGTGACTCTTGGTCTTCCTTTCCTGGGGCGGTCTTCATGTGAGCCAGTTTCTTTGTAGCGCTTGATAGTTTTTGCAACTGCACTTGGGGACACTGTTGTGAATGGACTTGAAATGAGTTCTGAGCAGAGGCTCCCTCTGGTGGTTACAAGCGGTACTGGACTGTCCAGTGAAGATTGTGAGGAGTGGGAATCAGGTGTTACTGACTGGTCTTATATAAGGGAGTCGCCTTCCCATCAGGGTTGCTGGTGATCAGTTGTTATGGTCTCAATCCTTGAGTCCTGTTTCCTTTGTAGCCTGCTGTGTCGTGTCTGCATCTCCTGCTAACAGATAAGACATTTTCTTCTTTTTGTTTTTGTGCTTGATTTTTGCATTTTGTCCTGCACTTCTGTGGGGGCCTTCAGGGTCCCCTCCGGGGGCTTTTGCCCTCTCAGTTTAGTTCAGCCACTGATGTTTGTACTTTTGCTTTTTCCAGTTTTTTCAGTGGCTGCTGTTTTGATTTTGTTACACCAGAGAACTAATTTAGGTGGTAGAGGTCGTGTGATCTCAGGTGATTTTGAAATTAGTAGAGTTGGTGCTTTTCAGGGTTTTTTGGGATTGCAGTAAGTGCCCTTCCTATCCTTTTCTATTTAGGTAGTTTGGGCCCCAACGTTTGCTCATACTATTTTCTGTCTGTGTCAGTATTTCATCTCGTCTAACCGCCATTACATGTTTGGGGCTTTCTATGTTCTTTGGGGATCTGCTCCGGGGCAGATAGCTTTCCTATTTCTATCTTTAGGTGTAGTTAGTTTCTCAGGCTGTGACGAGGCGTCTAGGACCAACGTAGGAACGCTCCACGGCTGCCTCTAGTTGTGGTGGTTAGTCAGGGTACTGCAATCTCATAGATTCCAACTTCTCTGGTGTATTGCCTTTTTTACCTGCACTCCTCAGCTACCGAAACATAACAGTATCACCGGCCTAAAAATTTAAAATTGTATGGTACTCACAGAAGGGAAAAAATATTGTGAAAGAAAAAAGGTTGTCAGAGTTGTCAGAAATATTTTTCTGTTTGTTGCATTTTTTTTTTTTTTTTCCCTCTGTATCTCTGGGTGCTGGGGAGGATTTTTTTTTCTCTCAATGGAGTTTGCACAGTTGTCTGGCCGTGTGGATCAGCTTGCCACTGAGGTTCAGAGTATTGCTGCCTATCTTGCTAGGTTGCCTGTTGTGGAACCTAGGATCCCCATGCCAGATTTGTTTTTAGGGGATCGAGCTAAGTTTCAGAATTTCAAAAATAATTGTAAATTGTTTTTTGCCTTAAAATCTAAGTCCTCAGGGAACGCAGCGCAGCAAGTTCAAATTGTCATCTCTCTCCTGCGCGGCGATCGTCAGGATTGGGCTTTTTCCCTGACACCTGGGGATCCTGTTTTGAGTGATGTTGATGCATTTTTTCAGGCTTTGGGGTTATTGTACGATGAGCCTAATGTCACTGATCAAGCTGAAAAAGCCTTGTTGGCATTAAATCAGGGTCTTGATGACGCAGAGTTATACTGTCAGAGATTCCGTAGGTGGGCAGTCCTGACCAAGTGGAATGACGACGCTTTGGCGGCCCTTTTTCGGAAGGGTCTGTCAGATAATGTAAAGGATGTTATGGTGGGATTCTCTGTCCCCTCTGGTCTCAATGATTCTATGTCATTAGCGATTCAAATTGACAGACGTTTGCGTGAGCGGAGAAGTATGCGTGGAGTGGTGTTGCCTTGTGAACCTGCTTCTGAACCCATGCAGTGTGATAGAGTGGTGTCTGGGGCACAGCGTCATGAGTTTCGAAAGCGCAATGGGTTATGTTTCTACTGTGGTGATGCCTCTCATGCTATTTCAGTCTGCCCTAAGCGGGGAAGACGTTTTGCACGCTCAGTTGTCTTGGGTAGTGTTCAGACTAAGTTTTTATTAACTGTCACTCTGATATGCTCTCTGTCCTCATTTTCTGCTCAGGCTTTTGTTGATTCTGGAGCAGCTATTAACCTGATGGATTTTGATTTTGCTAAACGTTGTGGGTTTCCCTTGATACCCCTACGGAAGTCTATTCCCCTACTGGGGATCGATTCTACCCCTTTGGCTGAGAATAAACCTCAGTTCTCTACTCAGGTGATAATGAGGGTAGAACCTGATCATCAGGAGAGTTGCAAATTTTTGGTTCTGTATAATCTGCATGACATTATCGTACTGGGTTTCCCTTGGTTACAGTCTCATAATCCTGTTTTGGATTGGAAATCCGTGTCTGTAACCAGTTGGGGCTGCCAATGTGTTAATACCAACACTCCTGTTTTTTCTGCCTCTCCCCAGGCTCAGGATGTTCCTGACTTTTTGATTGATTTTTCTGATGTGTTTAGCGAAAGTAAATCTGCATCCTTGCCTCCCCATAGGAGCTATGACTGCGCTATTGAATTAGTGCCTGGTAGTAAATTCCCTAAAGGTCGCCTTTTTAACTTGTCTGTACCTGAACATGACGCTATGCGGTCTTATATCAAGGAATCATTGGAGAAGGGTCATATCAGACCATCCTCTTCACCCTTAGGTGCCGGTTTTTTCTTTGTGGCCAAAAAGGATGGTTCATTAAGGCCGTGTATTGATTATCGTCTTTTGAACAATATTACTGTAAAATATCAATACCCGTTACCTTTGATTTCTGACCTGTTTTCCAGGGTGAAAAACGCTACTTGGTTTACCAAGCTTGACCTCAGGGGGCATATAACCTTATTCGCATTAAGCACGGGGATGAATGGAAGACGGCATTCAATACCCCTGAGGGGCATTTTGAGTACCTTGTGATGCCCTTTGGGCTCACTAATGCTCCTTCTGTCTTCCAGTCCTTCATGAATGACATTTTCAGGGATTTTGTGGATAAATTTCTGATTGTTTATTTGGATGATATCTTGATTTTTTCTAATGACTGGGACTCTCATGTGAAACATGTTCGAACTGTATTCCAGATTTTGAGAGAGAATGCTCTGTATGTGAAGGGATCAAAGTGTCTTTTTGGCGTACAGAGGATCTCATTTCTGGGATTCATTTTGTCCCCATCTGTTATTGAAATGGACCCGGTCAAGGTTCAGGCCATCTGTGATTGGGTCCAACCTACTTCATTAAAGGCTCTTCAAAGATTTTTGGGTTTTGCCAATTTTTATCGTAAATTTATTGGTAATTTCTCGGTTATTGTTAAACCATTAACTGATTTGACCAGAAAGGGTTCTGATGTGGTGAATTGGCCTCCTGAGGCAGTCTCTGCATTTCAGGAACTTAAGCAGAGATTCACTTCTGCTCCTGTTCTACGGCAGCCTGATGTTTCTCTGCCATTTCAGGTGGAGGTTGATGCCTCTGAAATTGGGGCAGGTGCCGTTTTGTCCCAAAAAGATCCAGAGACCTCTAAAAGTAACCCTTGTGCCTTTTTCTCTCGAAAATTTTCTCCTACTGAAAGTAATTATGACGTGGGTAATCGGGAGTTACTGGCCATGAAGTGGGCTTTTGAAGAGTGGAGACATTGGCTGGAGGGAGCCAAACATCAGGTGGTGGTCCTTACGGACCAAAAGAATCTGGTTTATCTGGAATCTGCCAAGCGACTCAATCCTAGACAGGCCAGGTGGGCCTTGTTTTTCACACGTTTTAATTTTGTGGTTTCCTTTCTTCCTGGCACTAAGAATGTTAAGGCGGATGCCCTCTCGAGGAGTTTCCTTGCGGACTCTCCTGAGTTATCTGATCCTTCTGTTATTTTGAAAGAGGGTGTAGTTCTTTCCGCCATCTCACCCAATTTGAGACTTGCTCTGGAGGGGTGTCAGGAGGATAGGCCCGAGCGCTGCCCTGTTGGAAAATTGTTTGTCCCGGACCAGTGGAAAAAGAGTGTGATGTCTGAGATTCATTGTTCCGCGTTGGCTGGGCATCCTGGAATTTTTGGTACCAGAGACTTGGTTAGTCGGTCCTTTTGGTGGCCTACCTTGTCTCGTGATGTCAGGGAATTTGTGCAGTCCTGCGGGACTTGCTCTCGCTCCAAGCCTTGCTCTCGCTCTAGTGGTTTGTTGATGCCATTGCCTGTGCCCAAGAGACCATGGACCCATATCTCTATGGATTTCATTTCCGACCTCCCTGTTTCTCAGAGAATGACCGTCATCTGGGGGATTTGTGATAGGTTTTCCAAGATGATACATCTTGTGCCATTGCCTAAGTTGCCTTCCTCCTCTGAATTGGTGCCTTTGTTCCTTCAGCACGTGGTTCGTTTACACGGCATTCCTGAGAACATTGTGTCTGACAGAGGAGTCCAGTTTGTTTCCAGATTTTGGAGGACCTTTTGTTCTAAACTTGGTGTTCAATTGTCTTTCTCCTCGGCGTTTAATCCTCAGACCAATAGTCAAACTGAGAGAACAAACCAGACATTGGAGACTTATCTAAGATGCTTTGTGTCTGCTGATCAGGATGACTGGGTCTCTTTTTTGCCTTTGGCTGAGTTTGCTCTTAATAATAGGGCTAGCTCTGCCACTTTGATGTCTCCATTTTTCTGTAATTCTGGGTTTCACCCTCGATTTTCTTCAGGACAGACGGAGGCTTCTGTCTGTCCAGGTGTTGACTCTGTTGTGGAGCGTATGCAACAGATTTGGGACCAGGTAGTGGAGAGGTTGTCCCTCTCTCAGGAGAGGGCCCAGCGGTTTGCTAACCGGCATAGGACTGATGGTCCTCGGTTTAAAGTGGGGGACTTGGTCTGGTTGTCCTCAAGAAATATTCCTATGAGAGTGGCATCTCCTAAATTTAAGCCTAGGTTCATTGGACCTTATAAGATCATGGAGATTCTTAATCCTGTTTCTTTTCGTTTGCTTCTTCCAGGGACATTTAAGATCCATAACGTGTTCCATAAGTCCTTGTTGAAGAGGTTTGTTGAGCCAGTGGTTCCTACTGCTTTGCCTCCTGACCCTGTTCTGGTTGAGGGCAATATGGAGTTTGTGGTTGAGAAAATATTGAATTCTCGTTTTTCTAGACGGAAACTCCAGTATTTGGTTAAGTGGAGAGGTTATGGACAGGAAGACAATTCTTGGGTGTTTGCTTCGGACATCCATGCTAGGAGAATCATCCGTGCGTATCATAGAACTCATCCTGACCGACCTGGTTGCTCAAGTGAGGGTTCGGTGACCCCTTCTCAAGGGGGGGGGGTACTGTTGTGAATGGACTTGAAATGAGTTCTGAGCAGAGGCTCCCTCTGGTGGTTACAAGCGGTACTGGACTGTCCAGTGAAGATTGTGAGGAGTGGGAATCAGGTGTTACTGACTGGTCTTATATAAGGGAGTCGCCTTCACATCAGGGTTGCCGGTGATCAATTGTTCTGGTCTCAATCCTTGAGTCCTGTTTCCTTTGTAGCCTGCTGTGTCGTGTCTGCATCTCCTGCTAACAGATAAGACATTTTCTTCTTTTTGTGCTTGATTTTTGCATTTTGTCCTGCACTTCTGTGGGGGCCTTCAGGGTCCCCTCCGGGGGCTTTTGCCCTCTCAGTTTAGTTCAGCCACTGATGTTTGTACTTTTGCTTTTTCCAGTTTTTTCAGTGGCTGCTGTTTTGATTTTGTTACACCAGAGAACTAATTTAGGTGGTAGAGGTCGTGTGATCTCAGGTGATTTTGAAATTAGTAGAGTTGGTGCTTTTCAGGGTTTTTTGGGATTGCAGTAAGTGTCCTTCCTATCCTTTTCTATTTAGGTAGTTTGGGCCCCAACGTTTGCTCATACTATTTTCTGTCTGTGTCAGTATTTCATCTCGTCTAAACCGCCATTACATGTTTGGGGGCTTTCTATGTTCTTTGGGGATCTGCTCCGGGGCAGATAGCTTTCCTCTTTCTATCTTAGGTGTAGTTAGTTTCTCAGGCTGTGACGAGGCGTCTAGGACCAACGTAGGAACGCTCCACGGCTGCCTCTAGTTGTGGTGGTTAGTCAGGGTA
>JARQOD010013943.1:0-12807 GCA_033576555.1 Oophaga sylvatica
CGTGAGAGGATCCAGGTAGGCCGAAGGCGAGTGGAAGTTAATGAGACAGAGGAGCCTTAATAGCTCATCTCAGCAAGTATTCACCGGACACCGGGGTCCGAGCCTATAGGGATTTCCACGACCCATTAGGAGAACACCGGAGTTCCTGGAGGACTACAAGTCCCAGGAGTACCACAGAGCTGATACGTAACAGGATCAGGAGGACGGAGTCTAGCCGTGCACGGCAAATAGAGACTGTGTGCTTCAACAGGAGGTCCAATCACAAGATCAGCCAGGTGCAAGACGGAGACCAAGTTAGACCTAGCTACAAGCAGGTCAGGACTTTATCACATAAAGGCAGAGGACAGGAGGCCACACACCTACCAGTGGAGGAATCTGGATGTGCACCCTTCACCCTATAGTGCTCCGGGGAGTGTCTGCAACATCTTCAGATAAAGATACCACAAGTGGCGTCACGAATCCCCATATCATTATTCAAGTCACCTGTAAATATCCCACATTACAGTGAGCGCCCAGGGCACGGACCGAGCTGTGCTACCCGTGACATCCCCCATAGACATCAACGGGCTCGGTGCCGAGTACCCCAAAGCCCTGGCGGACGGCTCACATACAGTGACAAGTATCAACAGGCATCAACAACAAGAGAACAACACACAGTGACAAGCATCAACAGGCATCAACACCAACAAAACATACAGTGACAAGTATCAGAAGGATTCAACACCAAGAGAAAAACACATAGTGACAAGCATCAACAGACGTTAACACCAAGAAAACAACACACAGTGACAAGCAGCACCAGACATCAATACCAAGAAAACAACACACAGTGGCAAGCATCAACAGGCATCAACACCAAGAGAACAACACTAAGAAAACAAAGGTATCGTCTTTTACCTAAACAACAACATACAGGCATCAGCATCACCTAGGAGAGAACAAACAGGCATCATCAACACCAAGAAAACAACACACAGTGACAAGTATCAACAGACATCAACACCAAGAAAACAACACCAACAAAACATAGGCATCATCATCACTTAAACAACAACACACACAGGCACCAGCATCACCTAGGAGAGAACACACAGGCATCATCATCACCTAGAAGACAACATATGAGCTGTAATGTATGTAGTACAGTTCATATAGCGTCTTGTGCTTGGGTGCGATGAAAACACAGGAGTCACAGGTTTGATATAGAAAAGTCCTGTATTACTTCATACAAGTTGGCAGAAATAGTCACACAGTTCGCAGACACAGAAACAGGAGAACAGCAGGCCAGAGTAATCCAAGCTCAGCAATCACTCTCCAATACAGATTCAGGATCTTCTTCTCTGTTACCGTAAGTCCATGCAAACGTGGGTCTTTCAAAGAGCAGGGTTCAGAGTCCACAAGTGCTTCAGAGTTCCTCAGTAGGAATAGCTGGAGTACAAGGTCCAAGGCTTACAGGAGTCAAGTCACAGGTTCACTGCAGGCTAGATTCTGAAGCACTGATTGCTCAGCTGTGGCTGCTTAAGAAGCAAAGGAGAGAATCAGGGCGGGAACATGCAAGCTGGAAACTCCATTTTGACTGAGGGCAAGATAGCTGCAGCAAGACAGAAAGTAAAATGGCTGACGAACAAACTGAGTTTCAGGAATATATACATAGAACCTTACATTACTCCCCCCTTAAGGACAACCTCCGGATGACCTCAGACCAGGCTTGTGTGGGTACCTCTGATGAAACTGACGGAGCAAGCGAGGAGCATTAACGTTATTGACCGGTTCCCATGAGTTGTCCTCCACTGGGTAGCCCTGCCATTTAATCAGATATTGTAACTGATTTCTATACAACCTGGAATCTAAAATCCTTTCCACCACAAATTCTTCCTGACCATCGACTAGCACTGGGTCAGGGCAAGGAGAGGAACGTCCAGGAAACGTATTGGGTGTCGCAGCCTTTAGTAGGGATACATGAAAGACAGGGTGGATTCTCATAGTTCTGGGCAGTTGAAGACGACAAGCAACGGCACTTATAATTTTACTGATTTTATAGGGTCCAATGTACTTATGTCCCAACTTAGACGATGGAATCCTTAACTTAAGATTTCTGGTTGACAGCCAGACCAAGTCTCCTACCTTGAAAGCTGGTGCAGGTTTACGAAATTTATCTGCTGCTTTCTTGTACCTTTCTTGAGCCGATTCCAGATTTTCCTTTAGAAGATCCATATTCTTCTGTAAAGACGTGATTCTTTCAGCCACTGCTGGTAAAGGCGTTTCTATGGGAAATCGTGGTAGAATGTTAGGATGATAACCTAGATTAGAGTAAAAAGGAGACTGTTTAGTGGAGGCGCTCTGAGAGTTGTTATACGAGAACTCAGCTAATGGAAGTAGATCCACCCAATCATCCTGTAGGTGGCAGATAAAGCAGCGGAGATACTGCTCCAGGTTTGATTGGTTCGTTCGGTCTGTCCATTAGTCTGGGGATGAAAAGCAGAAGAAAGGTTTACTTTAATGTCCAATGCTGCACAGAAATTTTGCCAAAACCTAGAAGTGAATTGCACCCCTCGATCCGAAATAACCTCATCCGGTACTCCATGTAAGCGAAACACATCTTTAATCATCAAATCTGATGTCTGTTTTGCAGTGGGTAAGCCGACACAAGGGATAAAATGAGCTGCCTTTGTTAGACGGTCAACCACCACTAGAATGGTGTTCTTCCCCTGAGAGGTTGGTAACTCCACAATGAAGTCCATAGAAATGGATCCCCACGGGCGGGACGGGGTGGGAAGAGGCTGTAACAGACCAGTTGGTGAGGAGCGAGTGTTTTGCATCTTGCACAGACCTCACATGAAGTGACATAATTCAAAACATCCTTCCTGCAAGTGGGCCACCAAAAGAAACGAGAAAGAAATTCCTGTGTCTTTAGAATTCCTCTATGCCCAGCTATCTTGGAATCGTGAATGAGTTGCAATACTCTTAATCTGACTGTTTCAGGAATATACAGACGTTGTCCCTGAATCCACACACCATTCTTAAAGACAAGACTTACGTCCCTTGGGGGTTGTGCCAAAAAGGAATCCGCATGGTATGCTTCCTTGATGTCCTTAAGTAGGTCTTGATTATGAATTACTCCTAGGAATCTAGAGTCAGGAAGAATAGTCTTAGGAGGAGTAATTGGACGTGTCTCTGCTGAGTAAATCCTAGAGAGTGCATCAGCCTTTCCATTGCGCGATCCTGGTCTATAAGAGATGATAAAATTAAATTGGTTTAAGAAAAGATTCCAGCGAGCCTGGCGAGGAGTCAGGCACTTAGCCGACCTGATAAACTCAAGGTTACGATGGTCTTTAGGACGACTATTTGCTGTGCAGCTCCCTGAAGAAGGTGTCTCCATTCTTTGAAGGCGGCAATAATGGCCAACAACTCTCTATTGCCCACATCGTAGTTCCTCTCAGCCGAAGACAACTGCTGGGAAAAGAAGGCACAGGGATGCAAGACATTCTTCTCACCTGTTCTCTGAGAGAGTATAGCTCCAACGGCACAGTCTGAAGCATCCACCTCTATTATGAAGGCAAGCTCGGGGTTGGGATGTACTAGGATAGGTGCAGTGGTAAATTTATCTTTTAGACGGGAAAATGCTTCCTGGGCTTGGGGAGTCCAGGAAAACCTAGACTCTTTCCGGGTAAGTTGAGTGATAGGTGACACTACCTCAGAGAAATTTCTAATGAAACGTCTATAGAAGTTGGCAAACCCGATGAAGCGCTGTACCTCCTTCACATTTCTAGGACTTGGCCAATCCTTGATGGCTTGGGTTTTGCTTCCATCCATACTAATTCCTTGTGTAGACAGTACATACCCCAGAAATTGAATTTCGGTCCTATGGAATTCACACTTTTCAAGTTTGATGTAAAGATGATTTTGTCTTAGACGTTCCAAGACCATTCTCACATGTCCATGATGTTCCTCTGTGGAGTTAGAAAAAATTAGAATATCATCCAAATAAATTACCACGAATGTATCTAGGAGATCCCTGAAGATGTCATTCACCAAGTGTTGGAAAGTGGCTGGGGCGGTACTCAGACCAAAAGGCATAACTAGATATTCAAAGTGTCCATAGCGTGACCTGAATGCAGTCTTCCATTCATCCCCAGGTCTAATACGGACTAAGTTATAGGCCCCACGAAGATCTAGTTTAGAAAAAATTTTGGCATGTCGCACTCTCTCCAATAACTCAGGGATTAAAGGCAATGGATAACGGTTTCTAATAGTAACCTTATTGAGTTCCCTATAGTCTACGCATGGTCTCAGAGATCCATCTTTCTTCTTTACAAAGAAGATGGGTGCACCTGCAGGAGATGAAGAGGGGCGTATGAAGCCCTTGGCTAGATTTTCATCTATGTAATCCTTTAAAGCCTTTAGCTCGGGCCCCGCCAGGGGGTAGATTTTACCAAAAGGTATCTCTGCTCCAGGCAATAATTCAATTGGACAATCATATGGACGGTGAGGAGGAAGCTGGTCAGCGTTCTTCTTGTCACATAAATCCACATAGTCCTGGTATACAGCTGGTAGTTCAGGGACTGACATGATTCCTTTAGGAACAGAGCAAGCTGAAACTTTTGGACTCATCTGTTTCTCTGGAAAGTGTAATTCCTTGGTCTCCCAGTTAATGGTAGGATTCTGAGCCTGCAGCCATGGTAGCCCTAGAATAATGGGAAAGTGGGGAGAAGAGATAAGCATAAAGGACAGTTTCTCTTGATGATCTTTACCCATAAGAACCCTCAAAGGCTCTGTTTCCTGATCCACTGGTCCAGAGGTCAGCAGGGAGCCATCCACAGTTTCCATCTGTACTGGAGTAGCCTTCTTCACTGAACGTATTCCCTGTTTCAGAGCAAAGGAGACATCCATAAAATTTCCACTTGCCCCTGAGTCGATCATAGCAGAGCTAGACACCCAAGCTGAGTCAACCCAGAGTTTGATGGAAAGAAAGCAATGAGAATTGTTTTTCTTACAACTCAGCTGGGACACCGCTGAGGAAACTTGAAAAATGGCAGCGTTTACACAGTCAACGTCCTCAGAGGTAACGGAGTTTAAGTCCGAGAAATCAAGATCTGTTGCTGCAGATCTCTCTGGAGCCTGAGGCTCGGACCTGACAGATCCCCTCTCGCAACACTCACAATGAATGAGTGCTGCAGTAGTCTTACGAGAACGGCTGGGGCAGTTTATAATGAAGTGCCCTGACTTACCACAATAGAAACATAGATTCTCCTTAAAACGATGTTCCTTGCGTGCATCACTAACCCGTCGTTGTAAAGAGTCTACCTGCATGGGTTCAGGTTCAGGTTCCCGTGTAATCCTACTCAAAGGTTCCTTAGCTGGAGAGGAAGGTAGGAAAAGGTTAGTACGATTGCTTTCGAACCATCTCTCTTGCCTGCGTTCAGTCAGACGAGTATCAATACGGATGCAGTAGTTAATAAAGTCACCTAACGCAGTGGGAGGGTCGGCACGAGCAAGTTCATCCTTAATCAGTGGAGATAACCCCTTTCGAAAAATAGATTTTTTGGCGGAACTGTCCCAGGTGGTATCAAGGGCCCATCTCCTGAAATCCAAGGCATATTCAGCTACCGAGTGCTTACCTTGGCGCAAAGCTAACATGGCTGCTTCAGCTGTTGCACCTCGATTGGGGTCATCAAACACCTGCCCCATGGCTGAATAAAATCATCAAGGTGATTCAAACAATCATCCTCAGTCTCAATCAGAGGGTTTGCCCACATTAAAGCCTTGTTGGTAAGCAACATAATTATAGTAAGCACCTTAGATCGTTCAGTGGGAAATTGTGAAGCATGTGCAGAAAAAAAAAGATTGCATTGATTAATAAATCCCCTGAATTTCTCACGTTCACCGCCAAAACGAAAAGGGGGCAACTTGGGAATCCCAGCACTCGGGGCTACGGCAGGAGCCTGGACTCGCCCCTCTAGAACCTCAATCCTGGCTCGCAAATCCTGGGTAGTCTGTCCAACCACTTGCAAATTGTGATTATTGAGGTCCTGTAGATTTGTAAAACGGGTCTTTATATTCTGCAAATCTGCAAGGATATTATCAGTCACTCCGCAAAGTTCCTTTATGCGGGCCTCCATTTTCCAGATCTTTTAAGACAGGATTACTGGAAGAAGAGGAGAGAAAAAAAACAATAGTGTTCACCTGTGGCAACACTGCAGAGAGAAAAAAAAATTAAGGGAACTGCTCACCTGGAATGGTTGTGAAAGTCACAACCACTATCATCACAGAAAGTTTCAACCAGACATCTGATATCCAGAGTTACAGCAGACAAAAAAGAGAAAAGAAAGGAAAAAAAAAAAAAAAACAATAGTGTTTACCTGTGGTAACACTGCAAAAAGAAAAAACTTAAGGGAATTGCTCACCTGGAATGGTTGTGAGAAGTCACAACCACTGTCATCACAGAAAGTACAACTGGACGTCTGATATCCACAGTTACAGCAGACACAGCCTTCCAGACCCAGCAGACACTAACGTTTTGGCTTCAGAATCTTGTAATGTATGTAGTACAGTTCATATAGCGTCTTGTGCTTGGGTGCGATGAAAACACAGGAGTCACAGGTTTGATATAGAAAAGTCCTGTATTACTTCATACAAGTTGGCAGAAATAGTCACACAGTTCGCAGACACAGAAACAGGAGACACAGCAGGCCAGAGTAATCCAAGCTCAGCAATCACTCTCCAATACAGATTCAGGATCTTCTTCTCTGTTACCGTAAGTCCATGCAAACGTGGGTCTTTCAAAGAGCAGGGTTCAGAGTCCACAAGTGCTTCAGAGTTCCTCAGTAGGAATAGCTGGAGTACAAGGTCCAAGGCTTACAGGAGTCAAGTCACAGGTTCACTGCAGGCTAGATTCTGAAGCACTGATTGCTCAGCTGTGGCTGCTTAAGAAGCAAAGGAGAGAATCAGGGCGGGAACATGCAAGCTGGAAACTCCATTTTGACTGAGGGCAAGATAGCTGCAGCAAGACAGAAAGTAAAATGGCTGACGAACAAACTGAGTTTCAGGAATATATACATAGAACCTTACATGAGCATCATCATCACCCAGAAGACAATACACAGACATTGTCATCACCTAGAAGAAAACACACAGGCATTGTCACCACCAAGAGGACAAAACACAGGCATCGTCATAACCTAGAAGACAACACACAGACATTGTCATCACCAAGAGGACAACACACAGGCATCATCATCACTCAGAAGACAATACACAGACATTGTCATCACTTAAAAGAAAACACACAGGCATTGTCATCACCAAGAGGACAAAACACAGGCATCGTCATCACCTAGAAGACAACACATAGACATTGTCATCACCGAGAGGACAACACTCAGGCATTGTCATCATCAAGAGGACAACACACAGGCATTGGCATCATCGAGAAGACAACACACGGGCATCATCATCACCCAGAAGAAAATACACAGGCATTGTCATCACCAAGAGGACAAAACACAGGCATTGTCATCACCGAGAGGACAACACACAGGCATTGCCATCATCAAGAGGACAACACACAGGCTTCATCATCACCCAGAAGACAACACACAGGCATTGTCATCATCAAGAGGACAACATACAGGCTTTGTCATCATCAAGAGGACTACACACAGCATTGTCATCACCGAGAGGACAACACACAGACATCATCACCTAGAAGGCAACACTCACACATTGCCATCACTGAGAGGACAACACACAGCATCGTCAAACTAGAAGACAACACACAGGCATTGGCATCACCGAGTGGACAACACACAGGCATTGTTATAAACTAGAAGACAACACATACACAAATTAATCTTGCAGTGTGGTCAGGTGTCTGAATTCAACTTGGGGCTTGCTATGGGTCTTAAATATTTTTGGGCTCAGTTTGGGGTCCTAATTAATTATGGTGATTGTATTATTTTGGGACTTTGTGTGTGATATTCCTGACGTAGGAACCTGCACAGGTGCAATCCCTCACTTTGGACAGAGCCCACATCTATCACGTCCTATTAGGACTCAAGCTACTCTTTAATCTTGCATGTGCAGTATACCGTATATTTATATATAATATATATATATATATATATATATTTAGAGGTGGTGTTTCTTTGCTGACAGTCAGACTCTGGTATTGATGGTATTTAGTTTAGCTAAGATCTTCTAGTGCTCTCTAGTTGCAGGATTGGATCAGGATCTTCAGTGAGTTGCACATGTTGTTCTTCCAGGTCTTCATCCATGGATCGGCAGTTGATCCATCTCAAGTTGTGATAATAGCTTTCTCTTTATGACATTGAAACGTTGGGTAGTTGTTTCTCAGTCAGTGGAGTTTATTGATGTAGGCACTATAGTGTTAGTAGTCTTGTCCAAGGACCACTACTGGTAAATTATTTCCAACAGGGCAGAGCCAGGATATGAACCCCCAGTCTCCCAATGTTGGTGGTTGTGCACATTTTAACAGCCACCTAAGGTAGTATTATAGTGCTAGGAGCCTTAGTATATAATTTATTTTAATTCTAATTATTTTAATTTATTTTCCACAGGTCAGAGCTGGGATTTGAACCCCAGTCTCCCATGTCATAGGCATGTGCACTAACCATTACAGTATACCAGCCACTGGAAGGAAGAACAGGAACATGAAGCGCCATGGCAAGACAAGCTGCTGCATGGGATGTACCATCGACAGATAATGGAGGCGGCTGACATGGAGAAATCCTACCAATGGCTGGAGAAAAATGAGAGAGGCCTGTAACTGACATCATAGCTAGACCACAACTATGAGAGTCACAATGAGAAAACAAATCCAGAAAATCACCTTGTCCGATTTAGAAAGATTAATTTTGCAAATTATGGTGGAAACTGTAAGTATTTGGTCATTAACAAAAGTTCATCTCAATATTTTGTTATATATCCTTTGTTGGCAATGACAAAGGTCAAACGTTTTCTGTAAGTCTTCACAAGGTTGGCACATACTACTGGTGATATGTTGGCCCATTCCTCCATGCGGATCTCCTCTAGTCCTCCTTTGGTCACCTAAAAACATGGAAGATTTTTGGCTCTCACAGACCTGTAACTTCTTCTGTAAGAGGCTCCTCTGTCCTCCACTCATTACCTGTAGTAATGGCGCCTGTGTGACCTTGTTATCAATATAAAAGACACCTGTCCACAACCTCAGTCACACTCCAAACTCCACTATGGTGAAGACCAAAAAGCTGTCGAAGGACACCTGAAACAAAACTGTAGCCTTGCACCAGGCTGGGAAGACTGAATCTGCAATAGGCAGCTGCTTGGTGTGATGAAATCAACTGTGGGAGCAATAATAAGAAAATGGAAGACATACAAGACCACTGATAATCTCCCTCGATCTGGGGCTCCACGCAAGATCTCACCCCGTGGGGTCAAAATGATCTCAAGAACGGTGAGCAAAAATCCCTGAACCACACGGGGGACCTAGTGAATGACCTGCATAGAGCTGGGACCACCGTAATAAAGGCTACCATCAGTAACACACTATGCCGCCAGGGACTCAGATCCTGCAGTGCCAGACGTGTCCCCCAGCTTAAGCCAGTACCTGTCCGGGCCCGTCTGAAGTTTGCTAGAGAGCATTTGGATTATCCAGAAGAGTATTGGGAGAATGTCATATGGTCTGATGAAACCAAAGTAGAACTGTTTGGTAGAAACAAAACTCGTCGTGTTTGGAGGAGACAGAATGCCGAGTTGCATCCAAAGAACACCATACCTACTGTGAAGCATGGGGGGGGCAACATCATGCTTTGGGACTGTTTCTCTGCAAAGGGACCAGGACGACTGATCCGTGTACATGAAAGAATGAATTGGGCCATGTATCGTGAGATTTTGAGTGCAAACCTCCTTCCATCAGCAAGGGCATTGAAGATCAAACGTGGATGTGTCTTTCAGCATGGGAATGATCCCAAGCACACCACCAGGGCAACGAAGGAGTGGCTTCATAAGAAGCATATGAAGGTCCTGGAGTGGCCTAGCCAGTCTCCAGATCTCAACCCCAAAGAAAACCTTTGGAGGGATTTGAAAGTCCGTGCTTCCCAGTGACAGGCCCAAAACATCCAGCTCTAGAGGAGATCTGCATGGAGGAATGGGCCAACATACCACCAGCAGTATATGCCAACCTTGTGAAGACTTACAGAAAACGTCTGACCTCTGTCATTGCCAACAAAGGATATAAACAAAATATTGAGATGAACTTTTGTTAATCACCAAATACTTATTTTCCACCATAATTTGCAAAATAAATCTTACTAAATCAGACAAGGTGATTTTCTGGATTTGTTTTCTCATGTTGACTCTCATAGTTGTGGTCGACCTATGATGTCAATTACAGGCCTCTCATCTTTATAGGGGGAGGACTTGACCAGTTGGTGGCTGACTAAATACTTTTTTTCCTCACTGTATTTGATCACTGAACAATCAGCAAGATTTCTGAGCTTATTTTGGGGTTTGAATTTATTATAGGGTCTGGTTTTATTATGGAGATGGAATTTATTATTAGGTCTGAATTTATGTCTGATTTTTTTTTATGGGGCCTAGGTCCAATTTTTTTTCATGGGGTCTGGTCTGAGGTGTTATTTTATTATTGGGTGTGGTCTGGGATGATTTCATTATGAGGTCTAGTTACATTTTTATTTATTGGGTCTGGTCTGGGGTCTGAATTTTAACGTCGTCTGGATTCTGATTTTATTATGGGGTCAGGAGTCTACAGTATTTTTTCTGAATATCTCAGCCCTGTTGGGAGTCTGTATGTTTTCAGATATTTTACAATGACTCTGCAGGTGAAGGTGCCCTCACGCTTACTCTCTCATGGTTAGAGTAACTGCTCAGATAGGTGGGGTGTTGGGTATTTCTACAGTTTAGTGTATTTTAGTTATGCTCCTTAGAATTACGGACCTTTGAATATAAAATCAGCCTGTTGAGGGTTGTTATGCAGCCACTCCAGGAAACAACGCTCCTTGAGGGACAGGTTGTAGTGTCCTTCTGTGAAGTCCCACAGTAAGATGTCCCGGTACTCCTCCTCCTCCACCTTCACGATCTCCATGTGCTGCTCACGATCACTTAGTCCCATCAGGAAGACGGGTCTAAGCCTGTACCCCATCAATTCCACTTGTTTGGCCCAGGTTTCTCTTACGGCCGCTCTCCTATTGCTGGACTTAGGGTGAGATTTGATAGCAAGTAGCAGCAAAGGGGAAGGACCCCAATCCTCTGGTTGTGGGGTGTAGAGCAGAGAGCAGTGGTAACTCTGAAGGTAGGGAAACTCCTCCTGGAAGCGCGAGAAGTTCAGCTGGTAAATGTGGACCCCATCATCCAGCGTCACAGACTGTCTTTTTGGCTTAGGGGACATTTTAAGGAACACAGGGTTTTTGAATAAAAGCTCCAGACCTATTAGAGTGAAGAGAACAAAGACCCCCAAAAACAGAAGAGTGTGGAACCGAACTGCAATCCGGGAACTCATGATGTCTACAAAAAAACACAAAGAGAGTTGGATGAGACAGAGTCCTACGACGTCCATACTCATATATGACTCCTAACGACTGTCGTCCTACAACCCCTATATACAAGAAAAATTCTCTGCCGTCATCCTAAAAACCCACATACACATAAATAATCCGGGGCTGATTTTTGTTCACAACCCCCATATTATAACGACTTTGGACCTTGTGCACAATCCCCTACTCTTTGACTCCGATGTCTATTGCCCTACAATCCCGATACTCATACATGGACCCTTAAGACATATCCAATAACCCCATACTACCATGCCTCCCTTTGACCATTGTTTCCCAAACCCCCTCTCACACTGCCCCCCCATGACGTCATCCTGTAACTCAAACATTGTTCCACCGAGATTTCAAGGCCCCATCGGCAAAATTTTTTTGGGGGACCTAGAGACTAGGGTCCCAAATTTGCTTGCTTCCCCCCCGTGTACCCTTTCCCATAAATCCCCCCCGGGCCCCCCTTTTAAAAACCCACTTGTGCACCTCGTCTTCACACATTAACTTTACATCGAACCTAGTTACTGATAGCCCTCAGCCTTTTTTTTGGCCAAAAAATTTTTTCAAGCCGCCACTAGACAAGGAGATGTTTTGCCAGACCCTACCTATCTAAGGCCCTTAAAATTTCTTTAAAAAAACCAATAATCTTTTTAGGTAATTTTTATTTTTTTTTTATTTAAAAGGAATGTGTCACATACATTTTTTTAAAAAGACCAATATTTCCACCACATAGTGACCAAAAATACCACAAAAGGGAAAAAAATACCACCCACCAGACCCGATACATTTAACACCACATAGTGACCCCAAATTTAAAAACCCATACAGGGAACAAATACCCCCCCCACCATGACCAGAAACCCCATATTACCTCCACATATTGGGCCAAATAACTACTACAGGGAAAAAATGCAGCCCCTGAGTTGAAACGAAAAAGGTCGGGCAGTTATAATTGCCGACTTTTCCCAAAGTCGGGTTTCGTTTGGCCGAAAAACGACCATAGCGTGCGTCGGGCCATGCGGTCGGGAAACGACGCCAAAGTCGATTTCCCAGAATCTTTCAAGGCCCTTTTTTTAGCCAAGAGCAAGGGGTCATTTTTGGGGGAACGGATGAATGGGGACGTCCCCCCCCATTTAAGAAGGGGATTGCAGTGATTTTCTTGCTTTGGGGGGCGTCAAGGTCTATAAAAGCCCTGACCGCCGACCGCCATTTTACTTTTTCCCACTTAACAGTGGGGGGTTGCTGCCCCTGT
>JARQOD010013944.1:0-12797 GCA_033576555.1 Oophaga sylvatica
GGTCATCCCGGGATTTTTGGTACCAGAGACTTGGTGAGTCGGTCCTTTTAGTGGCCTACTTTGTCTCGTGACGTCAGGGAATTTGTGCAGTCCTGTGGGACTTGCTCTCGCTCCAAGCCTTGCTCTCGCTCTAGTGGTTTGTTAATGCCATTACCTGTGCCCAAGAGGCTATGGACCCATATCTCTATGGATTTTATTTCCGACCTCCCTGTTTCTCAGAGAATGACCGTTATCTGGGTAATCTGTGATAGGTTTTCCAAGATGATACATCTTGTGCCATTACCTAAGTTACCTTCCTCCTCCGAATTGGTGCCTTTGTTCCTTCAGCACGTGGTTCGGTTACATGGCATTCCGGAGAACATTGTGTCTGACAGAGGAGTCCAGTTTGTTTCCAGATTTTGGAGGACATTTTGTTCTAAACTTGGTGTTCAATTATCTTTCTCCTTTGCTTTTCATCCTCAGACCAATGGACAAACCGAGAGAACAAACCAGACCTTGGAGACTTATTTGAAATGTTTTGTGTCTGCTGATCAAGATGACTGGGTCTCTTTTATGCCTTTGGCTGAGTTTGCTCTTAATAATAGGGCTAGCTCTGCCACCTTGATGTCTCCATTTTTCTGCAATTTTGGGTTTCACCCTCGATTTTCTTCGGGACAGGCGGAAGCTTCTGTCTGTCCGGGTGTTGACTCTGTTGTGGAGCGAATGCAGCAGATTTGGGACCAGGTGGTGGAGAGGTTGTCTCTCTCTCAGGAGAAGGCCCAATGGTTTGCCAACTGGCATAGGACTGATGGTCCTCGGTTTAAAGTGGGGGACTTGGTTTGGTTGTCCTCAAGAAATATCCCTATGAGGGTTGCATCTCCAAAGTTTAACCCCAGGTTCATTGGACCTTATAAGATCATGGAGATTCTTAATCCTGTTTCCTTCCGTTTGCTTCTTCCAGGGACATTTAAGATCCATAACGTGTTCCACAAGTCCTTATTGAAGAGGTTTGTCGAGCCAGTGGTTCCTATGGCTGCGCCTCCTGACCTGTTTTGGTTGAGGGCAATCTGGAGTATGTGGTTGAGAAAATATTGGATTCTCATTTTTCTGGACAGAAACTCCAGTATTTGGTTAAGTGGAGAGGTTATAGTCAGGAGGACAATTCTTGGGTGTTTGATTCGGACATCCATGCTAGGAGACTGATCCGTGCCTATCACCGAGCTCATCCTGATCGGCCTGGTTGCACAAGTGAGGGTTCGGTGACCCCTCCTCAAGGGGGGGGTACTGTTATGAATGTGCTAGAGATGGTTTCTGAGCAGAGGCTCCCTCTGGTGGTTACAGACAGTACTGAACCTTTCAGCGAGGAATGGCAGTCTGGGTTCACTGACTGGTCTGATATAAGGGAGGTTCCCTCCATGATGGTTGCCGGTGATCAATTGTTCTTGTCTCAATTGTGGTTCCTGGTTCATTTGGAAGTTTGCTGGAGTCTTGCCTGCATCTCCTGCTTTCAGATAAGATATTTTTTGCTTTTCTTTTTGTGCTTGCTTTTTGCATTGTTTTCTGCACTTTTGTGGAGGTCAGCCAGGTCCCCTCCTGGGGCCTGAGCTCCTCACAGTTTATCTGCAGCCACTGTTATTTGCTCATTTTATTTTTCCTGTTTTTTCAGCGGCTGCGGCTTGGTTTTGTTCACACTGAGATCTGATTTAGCGGGGTGGCGAGATCGTGTGATCTCAGTATTTTTGTAATCAGAATTGTTGGATTTTGTAGGGTTTTCTGGGTTGCAGAAAGTAATCTCTCCTTCCCAATCCTATTCAGTCAGCTTGTGGCCCCAGCATTTGCTCAATCTATTTTCTGCCTATGTTTGTGTTTTCATCTTGTCTAACCGCCATTATATGTTTGGGGGCTTCCTATTTTCTTTGGGGATCTGCTCCGGGGCAGATAGCTTTCATCTTTCTGTCTTTAGGTGTCGTTATCTCTCAGGCTGTGACGAGGCGTCTAGGATCAACTTAGGAACGCTCCACGGCTACCTGTAGTTGTGTCGTTAGTTTAGGAATCTGCAACCCATCAGTTACCAACATCTCAGGTGTTCTGCTGCCCTGCTGTTTTTCCTATCCTCCTCAGCTACCGAAACATAACAGAAGTGTTCCCAGTATACGCTGGTTTTGGGACAGTGTTCCTGGTATACCCTGGTTCTGGGGCAGTGTTCCCGGCATTTGCTGGTTCTGGGCAGTGTTCCCTGTATACCCTGGTTCTGGGGCAGTGTTCCCGGTATACGCTGGTCCTGGGCAGTGTTCCCGGTATACCCTGGTCCTGGGGCAGTGTTCCCGATATACGCTGGTTCTGGGGCAGTGTTCCTGTTATACTCTGGTTCTGGGGCAATGTTCCTGGTATGCCCTGGTTCTGGGGCAGTGTTCCTGTTTTACGCTGGTTCTGTGGCAGTGTTCCCGGTATACTCTGGTTCTGGGTCAGTGTTCCCGGTATACGCTGGTTGTGGTGCAGTGTTCCTGTTATACACTGGTTCTGGGGCAGTGTTCCCAGTATACTCTGGTTCTGGGGCAGTGATCCGGTATATGCTGGTTCTGGGGCAGTGTTCCCGGTATGCTTTGGTTCTGGGGCAGTGTTCCTGGTATACCCTGGCTCTGGGGCAGAGCTCCTGGTGTACCCTGGTTCTGGGGCATTTTTCCCGGTATACGCTGGTTCTAGGGCAGTGTTTCCGGTATAACCTGGTTCTAGTGCAGTGTTCCCAGTATACGCTGGTTCTGGGGCAGTGTTCCTGTTATACCCTGGTTCTGGGGCAGTGTTCCCGGTATACGCTGTTTCTGGGGAAGTGTTCCTGGTATACGCTGGTTCTGGGGCAGTGTTCCGGTATTCGCTGGGTCTAGGGCAGTGTTCCCGGTATACGCTGGGTCTAGGGCAGAGTTCCCGGTATACTCTGGTTCTGGGGCAGTGTTCCTGTTATACGCTGGTTCTGGGGCAGTGTTCACGGTATACGCTGGTTCTGGGGCAGTGTTCCTGTTATGCGCTGGTTCTGGGGCAGTGTTCCCGGTATACGCTGGTTCTGGGGCAGTGTTCCCGGTGTACTCTGGTTCTGGGGCAGTGTTCCCGGTATACGCTGGTTCTGGGGCAGTGTTCACGGTATTCGCTGGTTCTGGGGCAGTGTTCCCGGTATACGCTGATTCTGGGGCAGTGTTCCTGGTATACTCTGATTCTGGGGCAGTGTTCCTGGTATAAGCTGGTTCTGGGGCAGTGTTCCCGGTATACCCTGGTTCTGGGGCAGTGTTCCCAGTATATGCTGGTTCTGGGGCAGTGTTCCCGGTATAGGCTGGGTTTAGGGCAGTGTTCCCTGTATACTCTGGTTCTGGGGTAGTGTTCCTGTTATACGCTGGTTCTGGAGCAGTGTTCCCGGTATACGCTGGTTCTGGGGCAGTGTTCCCGGTATAAGCTGGTTCTGGGGCAGTGTTCCTGGTATACCCTGGTTCTGGGGCAGTGTTCCCGGTATATGCTGGTTCTGAGGCAGTGTTCCCGGTATACGTTGGGTCTAGGGCAGTGTTCCCGGTATACTCTGGTTCTGGGGCAGTGTTCCTGTTATACGCTGGTTCTGGGGCAGTGTTCCCGGTATACGCTGGTTCTGGGGCAGTGTTCCTGTTATACGCTGGTTCTGGGGCAGTGTTCCGGTTTACACTGGTTCTGAGGCAGTGTTCCCGGTGTATTCTGGTTCTGGGGCAGTGTTCCCGGTATACGCTGGTTCTGGGGCAGTGTTCCGGTATATGTTGGTTCTGGGGCAGTGTTCCCAGTATACGCTGGTTCTGGGGCAGTGTTCCCGGTATAAGCTGGTTCTGGGGCAGTGTTCCCGGTATACCCTGGTTCTGGGGCAGTGTTCCCGATATTCGGGCTCCTGGGTGAGGATTGTTCTATTTTTTATTCGTCACCATCAGGCCCGGATTGCTAATCTGCCCAGCCCTGCAGATGCCCGGTGGGCTGGCGGCTCTGTAATACAAAGAGGGCCACCTGCCCTTTAAAATGGGTGGGGAACCTCCGGCAGGTCCCCGGAGTCCTCAATGCTCGGACGGCAACCGTATCCTGCCAGCCCTTTAATCCCCTAGTGCACATGAATGATTACATCATCGGGGTGGGTGGGGTTAGCACCGGGGTGGGCGGGGTTAGCGCTCAATGATCTCCCGTCCTCCTGTCCCGGAAGAGGAGCTGCTGCCGGAGAGTCCAGAGCGATCCCTGAGGCGGCAGCTCAGTGCCTGTCTGCCGGTGATTTCTGTGACTTTTTGCAGGTGATCTGTGCCCCTCAGCTATATGCCCCCTGTGATCTCTGTGCCCCCCAGCTATATGCACCCCTGTGATCTCTGTGGCTCACAGCTTTCTGCCCCTCTGTAATCACTGTGCCCCCCTGCTATGTACTCCCTTGTGATATTTGTGCTCCCATGTGATCTGTTGTGAACGTATTGGAGACGACTTCGGAGCTGAGGCTCCCTCTTGTGGTTGCTGAGGGTATTGAACCTATGTGGAACACCAAGAGTCCTACACCTGCAACTGTCGAGTGGTTGTCAGGTGATAGTGACTGGCCTGATATAAGTGAGCTGACCTCCCATTATCCTCGCCGGTGATCAACTGTTCTTCCTGGTCTAGGTTGGAATTCAGCTTGCTTTTTTGCTGTCTCCTGCTTGCATTCAGATAAGTTTCTTTCAGTTTTTTACTGTGGTTTGAATTCCTTGCTTTTTGCTGCATTGCTTTTTGTCTTCAGCGCCCCTTTGGGGGGCTTTGGCTGGTCTCCATTCGTTTTTTGTATTTGTTCATTTGCTCAGTTCTTGTGATATTTTACTGCTGGGTAGCTACGTGTCCACACCAGAGATCTGATATAGGTGGTCGAGACCGTGTGGGCTCAGTGTTTTTGGATTCAGAAGTGTTGGAGTTTTTCCTTGGGTTTTTCTGGGTTGCAGACAGTATTCTCTCCTGTGCTGTCCTATCTAGACAGTTTTGGGCCCCAGCGTTTGCTCAATTTATTTTCTGTTTGTGTTCATATTTTCATCTTGTCTAACCGCCATTATATGTTTGGGGGTTTCCTACTCTTTTGGGGTCTACTCTGGGGCAGTTAGCTTTCCTCTTTCCATCTTCAGGGATAGCTATCTCTCCGGCTGTGCCGAGGCGTCTAGGGCCACCGTAGGTACGCTCCACGGCTGCTTCTAGTTGTGCGGTTAGTTTAGGCGTCTGCAACCTATTAGTTTCCAACCTCTCTGGTGTTAGGCTGCCTATTTTTTTTTTTTGCTCCTGCCTCTTCAGCTACCAAAACATAACAGTGATCTCTGTGCCCCTGTGATCTCTGTCCCCTCCAGATATGTGCCCCCCGCTATGTTACCCTCCGTGATCTCTGTGACCTCCAGCTATGTCCCTGTGTCTCCTATGTCATGTAGATACAGCAGTCCCTGCATCTCCTATGTGATGTACAGTACAGACCAAAAGTTTGGACACACCTTCTCATTCAACGATTTTTCTGTATTTTCATGACTGTGAAAATTGTAGAATCACACTGAAGGCATCAAAACTATGAATTATCACATGTGGAATTATACATTACACTTTACAAAAAAGTGTGAAACTGAAAATATGTCTTATATTCTAGGTTCTTCAAAGTAGCCACCTTTTGCTTTGATTACTGCTTTGCACGCAGAAAAGGTGAACGGATGGATTCTACATGCCTGGTTCCCACCGTGAAGCATGGAGGAGGTGGTGTGATGGGGTGGGGGTGCTTTGCTGGTGACACTGTTGGGGATTTATTCAAAATTGAAGGCATACTGGACCAGCATGGCTACCACAGCATCTTGCAGAGGCATGCTATTAAGGTACTGCCACACTAAACAATCCGCTAGCGATCACAATAACGACGCATACTAATGAGATCGCTAGCGGGATTGTTTCTATATCGCTAAATGCTGCCGCATTTAGCGATATAGTTAACGACGCTATCGCCGTTAGCGATCTTCTTAACGACTTTAGCGGTACAAAAGTACCGCTAAATCGCTAAGAAAAGGTGCCACACAGCGATTAGATACTTACCCAGCGGGAGCGCCGACGAGAAAATAGGGTCCGGAACGATTCCAGCGACGAGCGAGATCACAGCAGGAAGCTCGTCGCTGGAAGCTGCCGCACTGAACAACATCGCTAACAGGATCGCTAAATAGTGACGTTTTTTAGCGATCCCGTTAGCGATATTGTTTAGTGTGGCATACCCTTTACATCCGGTTTGTGTTTAGTTGGACCATCATTTATTTTTAAACAGGACAATGACCCCAAACACACCTCCAGGCTGTGTAAGGGCTATTTGACCAAGAAGGAGAGTGTTGGGAGCTACGCCAGATGACCTGACCTCCACAGTCACCAGACCTGAACCCAATCGAGATGGTTTGGGGTGAGCTGGACCGCTCACCGCTTCAATTTCGAATAAATCCCCAACAGTGTCACCAGCAAAGCACCCCCACACATACACCACCTCCTCATGCTTCACGGTGGGAACCAGGCATGTAGAGTCCATCCGTTCACCTTTTCTGCATGCAAAGCAGTAATCAAAGCAAAAGGTGAAGAACCTAGAATATAAGACATATTTTCAGTTGTTTCACACTTTTTTGTAAAGTGTAATGTATAATTCCACATGTGATAATTCATAGTTTTGATGTATTCAGTGTGATTCTACAATTTTCATAGTCATGAAAATACAGAATAATCTTTGAATGAGAAGGTGTGTCCAAACTTTTGGTCTGTACTGTATATTCAGCAGTCCCAGCATCTCCTGTGTGAGGTATATACAGCTGTCTCCGTGTCCTCTGTGTTATCTATACAGCAGTCTCAGCGTCTCCTGTGATGTATAGACAGCAGTCACAGTGTCTCCTATGTGATCTTATACAGCAGTCCCATCGTCTCCTATATGGTGTATATACAGCTGTCTCAGCGTCTCCTATGTGATGTATAGACAGCAGTCAAAGTGTCTCCTATGTGATGCTTATACAGCAGTTCCATCATCTCCTATGTGATGTATATACAGTAGTCCAGCGTCTCCTATGTGATATATATACAGTAGTCCCAGCGTCTATGTGATGTATATACAGTAGTCCCAGCATCTCCTATGGTGATGTATATGATTTACAAAACTTATGACAAAAAGTTGACTGCTCTCCTGGCTGACACAAACCTGTAAAAGCAGCTGTGAGAAGCAACGTGATCAGTATCACCTAACATCACAGCTGCACCAAAGAGAAGCAGGTCCAGCCGTCACATTAAGGGTGAGTTACCGTAATTAATTGATTGACTAAATATACTGGGGTAATTTTCAAGGTGATCGTTTTCGTGTGGCCCCCGAATGATTGTAGAAATTTCCAAATGGCCCCCGGATGGAAAGGGATACCTCTTCCCGCTCCTCCGCTGCGGCGTCTTCTGACTGTGACGTTTCACGTCAGAGGGTGCGATGATGTCACTTCTGTGCGCCCTCTGCCTTAAGAGTCACAGTGCTGAGAGCCAGAAGACTCCGACATTGAGGAGTCCGGAGCAGAGCAGCGGCCAGCGAGGAGAGGTGAGGATTTCATTTTTTTTATGTTTTGAGCAATATATGGGGACTATCATATACTGGAACATTATATGGAGCATCATGTGGGGCCCATTATACTGAAGCATAATATAGGGCCCAATATATATGGAGCATCAAATGGGGCCCATTATATATGGAGCATCAAATGGGTCCCATTATATATGGAGCCTCATATGGGGTCCATTATATATGGAGCATTATATGGGGCCCATTCTGTTTGGAACAATATATGGGGCCCATCATATACTGTATGGAGCATTATATGGGGCCCATTCTGTTTGGAACAATATATAGGGCCCATCATGTACTGTATGGAGCATTATATGGGGCCCATTCTGTTTGGAACAATATATAGGGCCCATCATGTACTATATGGAGCAATATATGGGGCCCATCATATACTGGAGCATTATATGGGGCCCATTCTGTATGGAGCAAGATATGGGGCTCATTATACTGTGTTAAGTATTATATGGGGTGCATTATACTATTAGGAGCATTATATGGGGCTCATTATACTTTTTGGAGCATTATATGGAGCTCATTATTCTGTACGGAGCAATATATGGGGCTCATTATTCTGTATGGAGCACTATGTGGTGTCCATAATACTGTATGGAGCAATAAATGGGGCTCATTATACTGTATGGAGCAATATATGGGGCATGTTATTCTGTATGGAGTACTATGTGGTGCCCAGAATACTGTATGGAACATTATATGGAGCTCATTATTCTGTACGGAGCACTGTGTGGTGCCCAGAATACTGTATGGAGCAATATATGGGGCTCATTATACTGTATGGAGCAATATATGGGGAACGTTATTCTGTATGGAGCGCTGTATGGTGCCCAGAATACTGTATGGAGCACTATGTGGTGCCCATAATACTGAATGGAGCAATATATGGGGCTCATTATTCTGTATGGAGCAATATATGGGGCTCATTATTCAGTATGGAGGACTATGTGGTGCCCAGAATACTATATGGAGGAATATACTGTCTGGTTTCTGACCTATTGTATAATAGTTATCACTCATGTAATGTAAGAAGTGAAATCTTCAGCATTGTACTATACCTATATTTCTCTGCTTTATCTGTGCATTATGAATTGTGGTATGTGTTAAAGGGGCCAACTGAGACTTTCACCCTGGGCCCACAAAATCCTGGAGCCGGCCCTGTATGCACTGCACAGTACCACTTCTCCTGTCCTGTTGTTGGAGAGGTGACATTGGACTTTGGGAGGGTCACTGTTGGTTTAGTATTATCAATATTACTATGGCCAAATAAAACTATTTGGCTGTTTAAATGGATTATCCCAGTAGTCCGCTCTCCTCTGGATAGAGGATAACTTTCCAATTGCTGGAGATCCGACTGCTGGGGACCCCCATGCTCCTGAAAATGGGAGCTCTGTAGAGCTCCATGTAAATGCCGCTGTGGTCGATCACTCGCACTGTGGCGACATTCACATGCGGCTCTTCAAATATCTCCTTTTAGGGGAGTGAGGGGCGCGACAAAGTAAAGCAAAATTCACTGCTGGGGGTGAGGAGTGTTCCAGTTTGTGGCTGGTGGGGTTTGTGTGGCAGGGCTGCTTTTTTGTCCCAGTCAGGCCCTGTTCACCATCTAGTAAGGACTGTATAGCAAGATGACTTCTCACGAGTTGCCTACCCCAGCAGCACAGAGTATTTCAGGAGGAGTGTGTAGACCTTATTAATTGGTTTGTAGCACATCCCTGCGTCTGGAGGTTTGCACCTCGTGTCATCTTCCTGCAGTCACTACCTTTCCGCCAGAGCTGCGCTCACATGCAGACCATGCAGCCGGCGCAGCGGGGCCTCGCGGGTCTGGTACCGGAGAGCTTTCAAGGATTGTGCCGTGTAGTCATTCACCGTCTCATCTGCAGAATAAGTCGTTGCGCCATCTACAGACAGCAGACTTTACGGCGCATTTCATGCCCTGGCAGAGATCCGCTCTTAATGCTTAATGCCGTCTGATCGGCCGCTACATTAGCTAAGTGTTATTGGAGATCAAAGGCAGCGCTGCGGGAGAAGGCCGCACACGCCGGCGACATTCATATCACATTGAGATCATCCTGTGCACAAAGCCCTGCAATTACCGTCATTTACCTCCACAGCAACAGAGCCGCTCTTAAAGGGATGGTCCAATCTGCTATTGAAACCTGATTTCCTGCACCTTTCTAATATTTTGTGTTTAGGTCCCTCACTGATTACAAGATGTCCACTTGCTGTCAGGAAATTGGAATATTTTTGTTTACATCCAGATGCTGAAAACTGGTGAAGCCCGAACTCTTCTCACAGCTGACAGTTTGTTACAATAGACAATCCAGGCGCCAGAAAAAGCCACACACAGAGACTTGTACGGATGATGGGTGTGGTAATCCTGGGATTCGGGATGTATTAGTGTGGAGCCGTACACCACGGGATGCTGCTAATGAGGAGCCTGGGTTTTGCTTTAAGTAAGGGGCAGCGTAAACGATTACACTTGAGCTTTACAATCATCTTTATATCCTGGATGTGAGAAAAAAGAAGCAATGCAGGATTTATCCCATAGAGAGGTCATTGCAAACCTTTAATTCCCAAATAAAACTTTAAAATGAACGTGGCAGTAAGAAAATAATTTACAGTGAGGATAACTGTGCACCTCTCGTCAACTGACTGTACGCCTGTCCTACTACTGTACTCCTCTTCTCCCTGCTGATACACCCTAACTGTACACATCTCCCATCCTACTACTATATTCTTCTCCTGCTCTTCTACCCTACTACTGTACTGTTCTCCTGCCCTACTACTATACTCTTCTCCTGCTCTCCTGACCTACTACTATACTCTTCTCCTGCCCTACTACTGTACTCTCCTCCTGCTCTCTAGTCCTACTAATATACTCCACCTGCTCTCCTGCCCTACTACTGTACTCTTCTCCTGCTCTCTTGTCCTACTACAATACTCTTCCCCTGCTCTCCTGCCCTACTACTATACTCTTCTCCTGCTCTCCTGTCCTACTAATATACTCTTCTCCTGCTCTCCTGTCCAACTACTATACACTTCTCCTGCTCTCCTGTCCTACTACTGTACTCTTCTCCAGCTCTCCTGTCTTACTAATGTACTTTTCTCCTGCTCTCCTGTCTTACTACTGTACTCTTCTCCTGCTCTCCTGTCCTACTACTGTACTCTTCTCCAGCTCTCCTGTCTTACTACTGTACTTTTCTCCTGCTCTCCTGTCTTACTACTGTACTCTTCTGCTCTCCTATCCTACTACTATTCTCTTCTCTTGCCCTACCACTATACTCTTCTCCTGCTCTCCTGTCCTACTACTGTCTTTTTCTGCTCTCCTTTCCTACTACTGTTCTCTTCTCCTGCTCTCCTGTCCTACTACTGTACTCTTCCCAGCTCTCCTGTCTTACTACTGTACTTTTCTCCTGCTCTCCTTTCTTACTACTAAACTCTTCTGCTTTCCTGTCTTACTACTGTACTCTTCTTCTGCTCTCCTATCCTACTACTATACTCTTCTCCTGCTCTCCTGTCCTACTACTGTACTCTTCTCCTGCTCTCCTGTCCTACTATGCTCTTCTGCTCTCCTGTCTTACTACTGTACTCTTCTCCTGCTCTCCTGTCCTACTACTGTACTCTTCTCCAGATCTCCTGTCTTACTACTGTACTCTTCCCTTGCTCTCCTGTCCTACTACTGTACTCTTCTCCAGCTCTCCTGTCTTACTAATTACTACTGTACTCTTCTCCTGCTTAACTGTTTAACTACTGTACTCGTCTTCTGCTCTCCTATCCTACTACTATACTCTTCTCCTGCTCTCCTGTCCTACTACTGTTCTCTTCTCCTGCTCTCCAGTCCTACTACTGTACTCTTCTGGTCTCCTGGCCTACTACTGTACTCTTGTGCTTTCCTGTCCTACTATTGTACTCTTCTGCTCTCCTATCCTACTACTGTACTCTTCTCCTGCTCTCCTGTCCTACTACTGTACTCTTCTGCAGCTCTCCTGTCTTACTACTGTACTTTTCTCCTACTCTCCTGTCTTATTACTGTACTCTACTGCTTTCCTGTCTTACTACTGTACTCTTCTTCTGCTCTCCTATCCTACTACTACACTCTTCTCCTGCTCTCCTGTCTTACTACTGTACTCTTCTCCTGCTCTCATGTCCTACTACTGTACCCACCTCCTGCTCTCCTGCCCTACTACTATACTCTTCTGCTCTCCTGTCCTACTACTGAACCCTTCTGTTCTCCTGTCCTACTACTGTACTCTTCTCCTGCTTTCCTGTCCTACTACTGTACTCTTCTGCTTTCCTGTCCTACTACTTTACTCTTCTGGTCTCCTGTCCTACTACTGTACTCTTCTTCTGCTCTCCTATCCTACTACTGTACTCTTCTGCTCTCCTGTCTTACTATTGTACTTTTCTCCTGCTCTTCTGTCTTACTACTGTACTCTTCTCCTGCTTTCCTGTCTAACTACTGTACTCTTCTTCTGCTCGCCTATCCTACTACTATACTCTTCTCCTGCCCTACTACTATACTCTTCTCCTGCTCTCCTGTCCTCCTTCTATACTCTTCTCCTGCTCTCATGTCCTACTACTATACTCTTCTGCTCTCCTGTCCTACTACTGAACCATTCTGCTCTCCTGTCCTACTACTGTACTCTTCTCCTGCTTTCCTATCCTACTACTGTACTCTTCTGCTCTCATATCCTACTACTGTACTCTTCTCCTTTCCTGTCCTACTATTGTACTCTTCTTCTGCTCTCCTATCCTACAACTGTACTCTTCTCCTGTCCTACTACTGTCTTCTTCTGCTCTCCTGTCCTACTACTGTACTCTTCTCCTGCTCTCCTGTCCTACTACTGTACTCTTCTCCAGCTCTCCTGTCTTACTACTGTACTATTCTCCTGCTCTCGTCTTACTACTGTACTCTTCTCCTGCTTTTCTGTCCTTCTACTATACTCTTCTCCTGCCCTACTACTATACTCTTCTCCTGCTCTCCTGCCCTACTACTATACTCTTCTCCTGCTCTACTACTATACTCTTCTCCTGCTCTCCAACTATACACTCTTCTCCTGTTTTACTACCCAAATACTGTACTCTTATCCTGCGCTCCTGTCTACTACTACTCTTTTCCTGTCTCTCCTGCCCTACTATATGTACTCTTCTTGTCTTCTGTCCTACAACTTTACTTTTCTCCTGTTTTCCTGTCCGAATACTGTTCTCTTCT
>JARQOD010013945.1:0-12772 GCA_033576555.1 Oophaga sylvatica
ACAAAAAAAAAAGAAAAATGTCTTATCTGTTAGCAGAGATGCAGCACGACACAGCAGGCTACAAAGGAAACGGAATCAAGGATTGAGACCAAAAAAATTGATCACCGGCAACCATGATGGGAAGGCGACTCCCTTATATAAGACCAGTCAGTAACACCTGATTCCCATCCTCACAATTCTCACTGGACAGTTCCAGTACTGTGTAACCCCCAAAGAGGAGCCCTGCTCAGAACTCATTTCAGCCCATTCACAACAGTACCCCCCTTGAGGAGGGGTCACCGAACCCTCATTGAGCAACCAGGTCGGTCAGGATGAGTTCTTGATACGCACGGATGAGTCTCCTAGCATGGATGTCCGAAGCAAACACCCAAGAATTGTCTTCCTGACCATAACCTCTCCACTATAACCAAATACTGGAGTTTCCGTCTAGAAAAACGAGAATCAATATTTTCTCAACCACAACTCCATATTGCCCTCAACCAAACAGGTCAGGAGGCAAAGCAGTAGGAACCACTGGCTCAACAAACCTCTTCAACAAGGACTTGTGGAACACGTTATGGATCTTAAATGTCCCTGGAAGAAGCAAACGAAAAGAAACAGGATTAAGAATCTCCATGATCTTATAAGGTCCAATGAACCTAGGCTTAAATTAGGAGATGCCACTCTCATAGGAATATTTTTGAGGACAACCAGACCAAGTCCCCCACATTTAAACCGAGGACCATCAGTCCTATGCCGGTTAGCAAACCGCTGGGCCCTCTCCTGAGAGAGGGACAACCTCTCTCCACTACCTGGTCCCAAATCTGTTGCATACGCTCCACAACAGAGTCAACACCTGGACAGACAGAAGCCTCCGTCTGTCCGAAGAAAATCGAGGGTGAAACCCAAATTACAGAAAAATGGAGACATCAAAGTGGCAGAGCTAGCCCTATTATTAAGAGCAAACTCAGCCAAAGGCAAAAAGAGACCCAGTCCATCCTGATCAGCAGACACAAAGCATCTAGATAAGTCTCCAATGTCTGGTTTGTTCTCTCAGTTTGACCATTGGTCTGAGGATGAAACGCCGAGGAGAAAGACAATTGAAACACCAAGTTTAGAACAAAAGGTCCTCCAAAATCTGGAAACAAACTGGACTCCTCTGTCAGACACAATGTTCCCCGGGAATGCCGTGTAAACGAACCACGTGCTAAAGGGAACAAGGCACCAATTCAGAGGAGGAAGGCAACTTAGGTAATGGCACAAGATGTATCATCTTGGAAAACCTATCACAAATCACCCAATGACGGTCATTCTCTGAGAAACAGGGAGGTCGGAAATGAAATCCATAGAGATATGGGTCCATGGTCTCTGGGCACAGGCAATGGCATCAACAAACCACTAGAGCGAGAGCAAGGCTTGAGCGAGAGCAAGTCCCGCAGGACTGCACAAATTCCCTGACATCACGAGACAAGGTAGGCCACCAAAAGGACCGACTAACCAAGTCTCTGGTACCAAAAATTCCGGGATGACCGCCAACGCGGAACAATGAATCTCAGACATCACACTCTTTTCCACTGGTCCGGGACAAACAATTTCCCAACAGGGCAGCGCTCGGGCCTATCCTCCTGACAACCCCTCCAGAGCAGTCTCAAATTGGGCGAGATGGCGGAAAGAACTACACCCTCTTTCAAATAACAGAAGGATCAGATAACTCAGAGAGTCCGCAAGGAAACTCCTCGAGAGGCATCCGCCTTAACATTCTTAGTGCCAGGAAGAAAGGAAACCACAAAATTAAAACGTGTGAAAAACAAGGCCCACCTGGCCTGTCTAGATTAAGTCGCTTGGCAGATTCCAGATAAACCAGATTCTTATGGTCCGTAAGGACCACCACCTGATGTTTGGCTCCCTCCAGCCAATGTCTCCACTCTTCAAAAGCCCACTTCATGGCCAAAACTCCCGATAACCCACGTCATAATTACGTTCAGAGGAGAAAATTTTCGAGAGAAAAAGGCACAAGGGTTACTTTTAGAGGTCTCTGGATCTCTTTGGGACAAAACGGCACCTGCCCCAATTTCAGAGGCATCAACCTCCACCTGAAATGGCAGAGAAACATCAGGCTGCCGTAGAACAGGAGCAGAAGTGATCTCTGCTTAAGTTCCTGAAATGCAGAGACTGCCTCAGGAGGCCAATTCACCACATCAGAACCCTTTTTGGTCAAATCAGTTAATGGTTTAACAATAAACCGAAAATTACCAATAAAATTTACGATAAAAATTGGCAAAACCCAAAAATCTTTGAAGAGCCTTTAATGAAGTAGGTTGGACCCAATCACAGATGGCCTGAACCTTGACCGGGTCCATTTCAATAACAGATGGGGACAAAATGAATCCCAAAATGAGATCCTCTGTACGCCAAAAAGACACTTTGATCCCTTCACATACAGAGCATTCTCTCTCAAAATCTGGAAACAGTTCGAACATGTTTCACATGAGAGTCCCAGTCATTGGAAAAAATCAAGATATCATCCAAATAAACAATCAGAAATTTATCCACAAAATCCCTGAAAATGTCATTCATGAAGGACTGGAAGACAGAAGGGGCATTAGTGAGCCCAAAGGGCATCACAAGGTACTCAAAATGCCCCTCAGGGTATTAAATGCCGTCTTCCATTCATCCCCGTGCTTAATGCGAATAAGGTTATATGCCCCCCTGAGGTCAAGCTTGGTAAACCAAGTAGCGTTTTTCACCCTGGAAAACAGGTCAGAAATCAAGGGTAACGGATATTGATATTTCACAGTAATATTGTTCAAAAGACGATAATCAATACACGGCCTTAATGAACCACCTTTTTGGCCACAAAAGAAAAAACCGGCACCTAAGGGTGAAGAGGATGGTCTGATATGACCCTTCTCCAATGACTCCTTGATATAAGACCGCATAGCGTCATGTTCAGGTACAGACAAGTTAAAAAGGCGACCTTTAGGGAATTTACTACCAGGCACTAATTCAATAGCGCAGTCACTAGCTCCTATGGGGAGGCAAGGATGCAGATTTACTTTCGCTAAACACATCAAAAAATCAATCAAAAAGTCAGGAACATCCTGAGCCTGGGGGAGGCAGAAAAAACAGGAGTGTTGGTATTAACACATTGGCAGCCCCAACTGGTTACAGACACAGATTTCCAATCCAAAACAGGATTATGAGACTGTAACCAAGGGAAACCCAGTACGATAATGTCATGCAGATTATACAGAACCAAAAATTGCAGCACTCCTGATGATCAGGTTCAACCCTCATTATCACCTGAGTAGAGAACTGAGGTTTAATTCTCAGCCAAAGGGGTAGAATCGATCCCCAGTAGGGGAATAGACTTCCGTAGGGGTATCAAGGAAACCACAACGTTTAGCAAAATCAAAATCCATCAGGTTAATAGCTGCTCCCGAATCAACGAAAGCCTGAGCAGAAAATGAGGACAGAGAGCATATCAGAGTAACAGTTAATAAAACTTAGTCTGAACACTACCCAAGACAACTGAGCGTGCAAAACGTCTTCCCCGCTTAGGGCAGACTGAAATAGCATGAGAGGCATCACCACAGTAGAAACATAACCCATTGCGCTTTCGAAACTCATGACGCTGTGCCCAGAAACCACTCTATCACACTGCATGGACTCAGAAGCAGGTTCACAAGGCAACCCATATTCCACGCATACTTCTCCGCTCACGCAAACGTCTGTCAATTTGAATCGCTAATGACATAGAATCATTGAGACCAGAGGGGACAGGGAATCCCACCATAACAACTTTACATTATCTGACAGACCCTTCCGAAAAAGGGCTGCCAAAGCGTCGTCATTCCATTTGGTCAGGCTGCCCACCTACGGAATCTCTGACAGTATAACTCAGCGTCATCAAGCCCCTGATTTAATGCCAACAAGGCTTTTTCAGCTTGATCAGTGCATTAGGCTCATCGTACAATAACCCCAAGCCTGAAAAAATGCATCAACATCACTCAAAACAGGATCCCCAGGTGTCAGGAAAAAGCCCAATCCTGAGGATCGCCGCGCAGGAGAGAGATGACAATTTGAACCTGCTGCGCTGCGTTCCCTGGACTTAGATTTTAAAGGCAAAAAACAATTTACAATTATTTTTGAAATTCAGAAACTTAGCTCGATCCCCTCCAAAAACAAATCTGGCATGGGATCCTAGGTTCCACAACAGGCAACCTAGCAAGATAGAGCAATACTCTGAACCTCAGTGGCAAGCTGATCCACACGCCAGACAACTGTGCAAACTCCATTGAGAGAAAAAATCCTCCCAGCACCCAGAGATACAGAGGGAAAAAAAAAATGCAACAAACAGAAAAATATCTCTGACAACTCTGACAACTTTTTCTTCTCACAATATTTTTCCCTTCTGTGAGTACCATACAATTTTCAATTTTTGGCCGGTATACTGTTATGTTTCGGTAGCTGAGGATGCAGGTAAAAAAGGCAATACACCAGAGCAGTTGGAATCTACTGAGATTGCAGTACCCTGACTAACCACCACAACTAGAGGCAGCCGTGGAGCGTTCCTACGTTGGTCCTAGACGCCTCGTCACAGCCTGAGAAACTAACTACACCTAAAGATAGAAAGAGGAAAGCTATCTGCCCCGGAGCAGATCCCCAAGAACATAGAAAACCCCCAAACATGTAATGGCGGTTAGACAAGAAGGGAAAAACGAACAGACAGGGGGGGGGGTGGGGGGGGGGGCTTGGGGGGCTGGGGGGGGGGGGGTTTGGGGGGGGCTGGGGGGGTTTCTGGGGGGGGGGGGGTGGGGGGGGCCCCCGGGGGGGGGGGGTTTTTGGGTTTGGGGGGGGGGCCCCCGGGGGCCCGGGGGTTTTTTTTGGGGGGGGTGGGGGTGGGGGGGGGGGGGGGGGGTTTTTGGGGGGGGGGGGTGGGGGGGGGGGGGGTTTTGGGGGGGGGGTTTCCGGGCTGGGGGGGCTGGGGCCCCGGGGGGGGGGGGGGGGGGGGGGGGGGGGGGGGGGGGCTGGGGGGGGGGGTGGGGGTTTTCCCCCCTGGGGCGGGGGTGGGGGGGGGGGGGCTGGGGGGGGGGGGGCTTGGGGGGGGTTTTTTGGGGGGGGGGGTTTTTGGGGGGGGGGGCTGGGGGGGGCCCCGGGGGGGGGGGGGGGTTGGGGGGGGGGGGGGGGTGGGTTTGGGGGGGGCGGGGGGGGGGCTGGGGGTTTGGGGGGGGGGGGGGGGCTGGGGGGGGGGGGCCCCCCCGGGGGTGGGGGGCTTTTTGGTTTTTCTGGGTGGGGGGCGGGGGGGGGGGGGGGGGGCTGGGGCGGGGGGGGGGGGGGGGGGTTTTGGGGGGTGGGGGGGGCTGGGGGGGGGGTGGGGGGGGGGGGGGGGGGGGGGGGGGGGGGGGCCTTTTGGGTTTTTGGGGGGTTTCCCGGGGGGGGGGGGTTTGGGGGGGCCCCTGGGGGGGGGGGGGTTTCCCCCCGGGGGTGGGTTTGGGGGGGGGGGGCTGGGGGGGGGGGGGGGGGGGCCCCGGGGTTTGGGGGGGGGGGGTTTTTTGGGGGTTTGGGGGGGGGGGGGGGGGGGGGGGGTCTGGGTGGGGGGGTGGGGGGGGGGGGGGGTTTTGGGGGGGGGGGGGCTTTGGGGGGGGGGGGGGGCCGGGGGGGGGGGGGGGGGGTTTGGGGGGGTCTGGGGGGGGGGGGGGGGGGGGGGGGCTGGGGGGGGGGGGGGGGGGGGGGGGGGGGGGGGGGGGGGGGGGGGCCCGGGGGGGGGGGGGGGGGGCGGGCTGGGGGGGGGGGGGGGGGGGGGGGGGGGGGGGTCTGGGCTGGGGGGGGCTGGGGGGGGGGGCTGGGGGGGGGGGGGGGGGCTGGGGGGGGGGGGGGGGGGGGCGGGGGGGGGGTGGGGGTTGGGGGGTTTTGGGGGTTTTTGGGGGGGGGTTTTTGGGGGGGGGGGGGGTGGGGGGGGGGGGGGGGGGGTTTTGGGGGGGGGGGGGGGGGGGGGGGGGGGGTTTTTGGGGGGGGCTGGGGGGGGGGGGGGCCCCGGGGGGGGGGGGGGGGGGGGGGGGGGGGGGGGGGGGGGGGGGGGGGGGGGGGGGGGGGGGGGGGGGGGGGGGGGGGGGGGGGGGGGGGGGGGGGGGGGGGGGGGGGGGGGGGGGGGGGGGGGGGGGGGGGGGGGGGGGGGGGGGGGGGGGGGGGGGGGGGGGGGGGGGGGGGGGGGGGGGGGGGGGGGGGGGGGGGGGGGGGGGGGGGGGGGGGGGGGGGGGGGGGGGGGGGGGGGGGGGGGGGGGGGGGGGGGGGGGGGGGGGGGGGGGGGGGGGGGGGGGGGGGGGGGGGGGGGGGGGGGGGGGGGGGGGGGGGGGGGGGGGGGGGTGCTGTGCTGTGGGCTGCGCTGTGGGTGTGTGTGGGGGGCTGCTGCTGTTCTGGTGGTGCTGCTGCTGGGAGTTCTGTGGAGGGCTGCCTGGCCCGGTGGGTTCTGGTCTGGGGCTGCTGCTGGGTGCTGGTGGCTGTTCTGTTCTGGGGCTGTGTGGGCTCTGTTTGTGGGTGTGGTGGGTGGGGCTCTGGTGCTGGCTGGCTGGGGGCTGCTGGTGCTGGCCCGGGGGGGGTGGGGGCTGCTGTTGGGCTGGGTCTGCTGGGTGGCTGGGTGGTTCTGGGCTGCTGCTGCTGGCTGGGTGGGCTGGCTGGGTGTGGCTTTCTGGGGGTCTGCTGGGGGCTGGCTGCTGCTGGGGTCTTGGGTCTGCTGGCTGGTGGGTGGGGCTCTGGTGTGCTGCTGTTCTGTGCTGGTTGCTTTGGGGCTGGGGTTTAGGGTGGCTGTCTGGCTGGGTGGGGGCTGGGCTGGGGCGCTGCTGGTGGGGTGCTGTGTCGTTCTGGCTGTGCTGGTGCTGCTGGTGCTGGGCTGTGCTGCTGGGTGTGGTCTGGCGTGTGCTGCTGGCTCTGGGGGTGGTGCTGGGTGGGGGGTGTCTCTGGCTGGCTGTGCTGGGCTGCTGGGTCTGGGGGGGGGTTCTGTTGCTGTGGCTTGGGGGTGCTGGCTGGGGCGGTGGGGGGGTGCTGGGGGCTGGGCTGCTGTGCTGGGCTGCTGGGGGCTGCTGGGTGGCTTGGGCTGGGTGCTGGGTCTGGTGCTGCTGGGGGTGGGGGGTTCGCTGGCTGCTGGGCTGCTGGCTTCTGCTGGGCTGGCTTCTGGGGGCTGCTTCTGCTGCTGGTCTGTCGGCTGGCTGTGGCTTGGGGTGCTGCTGTGGTGCTGCTGCTGCTGGGTGGGTCCTGGCTGTCTGGGGCTGCTGGTGGTGCTGTGGCTTGGGCTGCTGGCTGGGGGGGCTGCTTGGGCTGGTGTCTGGTGGTCTGCTGGTTGCTGGCTGGGGCTGCGTTGGTGGGTTCTGCTGGGGCTGGCTCTGGGGTGCTGCTGGCGCTTGGGTGGCTGGGTGGCTGCGGGCTGTGGGGGTGGGCTGGTTTTGGGTTGCTGGGGGGCGGGGCCCGGGGCTGCTGCTGGCTGGTGCTTGGGCTGTGCTGCGTTCTGGGTGGTGTCCCGCTGGCTCTGGGGGGCTGCTGTCTGGGGTGGTGGGTTCTGCTGGCTGGGGTGCTGGGGTGGGTTCTGCTGCTTCTGGGGGTCTGGCTGGCTGTGCTGGTGGGTGCTGGTTCGTGCGGCTGGGGCTTTCTGTGGCTGCTGGGGTGCTGGTGGCTGCTGGCTGGGTTTTTGCTGGCCCGCTGGTTTTTGGCTGCATGCTGGGTCTGGTCTGGGGCTGGCTGGGGCTGGGGGTGCTGCTGGTCTGGCTGCTGCTGTCTGGGGTGAGGTGGCGTGCCCGGCTGGGTTTGGGGTGCGGCTGGGGGTCTGCCCGGTGGGTCTGCTGGGGGGGGCTGGCTGCTGGCTGGCTGGCTTGCTGGGCCTGGGTGGCGGCTGTGGGGTGCTGGTTCTGTGGCTGGGTGTGGCTGCTTGGGCTGTCTGGCGGCTGCTGTTCTGGGCTGGGCTTGGGGGCTGGGGTGGCGGTCTGGCTGGTGCTGGCTGCTGGCCCCTTCGCTGGGGTTCTCGGGGGCTGTGCTGGCGTCGGCTGGGTCTGTGGCTGGAGGCTGGCTGCTGCTGTCGGGTGCTGGGCTTTCGGGTGGGCTGCCCGTGGGGTGTCTGCTCTGCTGGGGTTCTGTGGGGTGCTGTGGGGGGGGTGGGGTTCTGGCTTTGGGGGGCGCTGGCAGGTGGTCTGCTGTCTGGGGCTGGTGGCTGGGGGCTGGCTGGTGCTGCGGGCTGTTCTCTCTGGGCTGCTTTCTTCTGGGGGCTGTGCAGCTGGGCTGGTGGCTGCTGCTGGGTGGTGCTGGGGCTTCTGGGGGGGCGCCCGGCTCTGCTGGCTGGGCTGCTGTGGTGTGGTGCTGGCTGTGGGCTGCTGGCTGGCCGGGGGTGTGGCTGCTGGCTGGGGCTTTCTGCTGGGTGGCTGCTGGCTGGGGGGCTGGTGGCTGGGGCTGCTGCGCTGGGCTGGGGCTGGCTGCGGTTCTGGAGTGGCTGGTGGGGGCTGCTGGCTGTGCTGGGTGCTGGGTTTCTGGGGCTGGCTGCTGCTGGGGGCGGGGGTGCTGGCTGGGGTGGCCTGCTGGGGGCTGGGGCTGGGGGGGGGGGCTGTTGCTGGGCTGCATGCCTGGGGCGTGGGGCTGCTGGTGTCTGGCTGGGGGCTGGGCTGGGTGCTGGGGTGGGCTGGCGTGGTTGGGTGTCCTGGGCTGCTGTCTGTGGGTGGCGGGCTCTGTGGTGGGTGGTGCTGCGGGGCTCTGCCTGGGGCTTGCTGGTGGTCTGCTGCCCGCTGTGTCTGTGCTGGGCTGGGCTGTGTCTGCTGGGTTCTGGGGTGCTGGGGCTGGCTGTTCTGGGTGCTCTGGGTGGTCTGGGCTGTCTGGGCTGCTGGCGGCTGCTGGCTGGGGGCTGCCCGGGCTGTGGCTGCTGCTTGGGTTCATGGCTGTCTCTGTTCGCTGGGTGGTGCTGGTTGCTGGGGTGGGCTGGGGTCTGGGTCTGTCTGGGTGGTCCCGCTCTGGTGCTGGGGGCTGGTGCTCTTGTGGCTGCTGGGCTGGCTGTGGGGCTGCTGCTGGCTGGTGGTGGTTCGCTGTGCTTGGGTGGGGCTGGCTGGGTGGGGGTCATGCTGGCGGTGGTGGGGGGTTTCTGGCTTTCTGCTGCTGTGGGGCGCTGTGGGGGGTTTTTCTTTCTGCTGTTTGTCTGCTGGCTGGGTCTGCCCGGGGGGGCTGGCTGTGCTGTGGGGTGGGTGCTGGGCTTGCTGGCTGCTTCTGCTGCTGGGGGGCTGTGGGGTGGCTGCTGGCTGCTGGGGCTGCTGTTTGGGTGGGGTGGGGGGGGGGGGGGGGGCTGCTGGCTGGGTGGGGCTGGTCTGCTGGGGGCTGGGCTGGTTCGCTGGGTGGGGGCTGGCTGGGTGTTCTGCTGGGGGGCCTGGCTGGCTGGTCTGTTTCTGTGGGTGGGCTGCCCGGTGGGCTGGTGGGTCTGCTCTGGGTGGGGCTGGGCTGGGGGGTGGTGGTGGGCGGCTGGGGGTGGTCTGCTGGGCTGGCTGGGTGGGGGGCTGTGGGCTTTCTTGCTGGCTGTGCCCGTTCTGCTGGCTCTGCTGGCTTCTGGCTGGCTGTTCTGGGTGTGGGTGGGCTGGAGGGCTGGGGCTGTGCTTTGGGTTCTGCTGGGCTGTGCTGGGCCCGGCTGGCTGCTGCTGGGGCTGCTGCGGGTGGCGTGCTGGGGCTGTGGGGGGGCTGCTGTGCTTGGCTGGGGGGGGGGGGGCTGGTGCTGGGGCTGGCCTGTGTTGTGGCTGGTTCTGGCTTTTGCTGCGGGGCGGCTGGGGGGCTGTGGGGTTTGCTGGTCTGGGGCTGCTGGCTGCTGGCTGGCTGGGCTGGGGCTTGGCTTTGGCTGGGCTGCTGCTGGTGGCCCCGGCTGTGCTGCTGGCTGCTGCTGGGCTGCTGCTGGGCTGGGGGGCTGTGTCTGCTGCTGGTGGGGGGGTGTTCTGGGTGTGGGTCTCTGGGCTTGCTGGGGGGCTGGTGGCTGTCTGGCCCGGGGTGCTGGGGCTGGGGTGCTGGCGGGTCTGGTTGCTGGGGTGGGGGGGGCTGGGTGGTGCTGGCTGGGCTGGCGCTGGCTGGTTTGGGTGGTTCTGCTGGGGGCTGGTTGGTGCTGGGGCTGCTGGGTCTGCTGCTGGCTGTCTGCTGTCTTGCTGCTGCTGGCTGCTTTGGGGGTGGCTGCTTGGTGCTGGGGTTGGTTGGGGTGCTGGGGTGGCTTGCTGGGGGGGCTGGGGGTGCTGGGTGTGCTGTCTGCTTAGCTGGGGCTGTGCTGCTTTTTCTGGGCTGCTGCTGTGCGCTGGGGCCTGGTCTGCTGTGGCTGGTGGGGCTGTGCGGTGCTGCGGGTGGGCTGGCTGGCCCGTGATGGGTGCTGGCTGGGCTGCTGGCTGCTGGGTGCTGTTGGCTGGGGTGGCTGTCGGGGGTGCACTTTGGGCTGGGGGTGCTGCTGGGGGTGGCTGTGCTGGCTAGTGTGCCTGGTGCTGCTGGCGGTGCTGGGGGCTGGGGGCTGGGCTTGGGCTGCTGCTTGCTGTTGGGGCTGTCTGGGGTGGTCGGCTGCTGTGCTGCTGTGTGGGTTGGTCTGGGTGGTGCTTTGCTGTTGCAGGTTTCTGCTGGGCTGCCTGGCTCGGGTGGGGCTGTCTGCTGGGTGGTGGGCTGGTGGGGGCTGGTGGGCTGCTGGCTGCTGGGCGGGCTGGCTGGCTGGGGTGCTGCTGGCTGTCTGGTGGGCTGGGGGTTGGGTTGGGGTGCTGTGGTTGGGTGGCTGCTGCTGGCCTGGGGGCTGTGGGCTGCTGTCTGCTGGCTGGGGCGGTCGGGTTCCCGGGGGGGGTGGCTGCTGTCTGGTTGGTCTGGCTGCTGCTGTTCTGTGCTGGCTTGGTTCTTTCTGGGCTTTCTGGGTGCGGCTGGGTTCTGTGGCTGGTGGCTGTTGGGTTCTGGGCTGCTGGCGTGGGGTGCTGTTCTGCTGGCTGGGGGTGCTCTGGTGGGCTGGGTGGCCTGGGGGGCTGCTGGGGGCTGGTGGGGCTGGTGCGTGGGCTTCTGCGGGCTGCTGGCTGTGGGCTGCTGGGCTGCGGTGTCTGTGGCTGGGCTGCTGGGCGGGGCTTGTGGTCTGGTGGTGTGCTGCTGTTTGGGGCCTGGTTCTGGGCTTTGGGGGTGCTGGGTTTGGGGTGGGGCTGGTGCTCTGTCCTGGGGGTGGTCTGTGCTGGCTGCTTGCGTGGGCTGGCTGCTGGGGGGCTGGCTGCGGCTTGCTGGGCTGCTGGCTGCTGCTGGGGTGGGTTTTTCTGCTGTTCTGCTGGGCTGGTGGCTCTGCTGCGCGCTGGGCTGCGGGGCTGCTTGCTCTTGCTCGGGGGCTGGCTTCTGTGGTGGGGGCTGCTGGTGGCTTGTGCTGCTGTCTTCTGTGGTGCTGCTGGCTGCTTGCCCGGGTCTGGGCTGCTCTGGGGTGGTGGGCTGGCTGGGGGTGGGCTTCTGCTGGGCTGGGCTGCTGGTGTTCTGCTGGGCGTGGGTTCTGTGCTCTGTGTGGGTCTGGCTGGGGGCTGGCTGGCTGGTGGCTGGTGGGTGCTGGCTGCTGGGGTCTGGGTGGGGTTCTGTGTGGCTGGGTTCTGTGGTTGGTGCAGGTGCTGCTGGCGGGCTGGGGGCTGTCTGCTGGGCTGGTGTTTGCTGGCTGCTGCTTGGGGCTGTGCTGGGTGGGTTTCTGTGTCTGGCTGCTGGTGGGCTGCTGGGTGCTTGGCTGGCTGCTTGGGTGCTGTCTGGGTGCTGGTGGTGTCTGGCTGGGCTGCTGGGGGCTGTGGCTGCTGTGGTCTGTGGGCTGCTTTGGGCTGGGGGGGGTTTTTCAGGGGCTGTTTCTTGGGGGGGGCTGGGGTGCTGGGTGTGGGGGGGTGCTGGGGCTGGCTGGGTCGGGGCTGCTGCTGCGGGGGGGCTGTGGGGCTTGGCTGTGCGGTGGGTGGGGTTCTGGTGGCTGGCTTTTGCTGGGGTTCTGCTGGGTTTTTGTTTTTGGGTTTTCGGGGGTTCTGCTGGGCGGGTGGGGGCTGCTGGGGTTTTGGGGCTGCTGGGCTGGGGCGGGCTGGCTGCCCGGGGGCCCGCTGGTGGGTGGGTGTGCGGGGGGGGGTGCTGGGGCGGCTGGGTTTCTGGGGGTTTCTGGGTCTTTCTGGGGGGGGTTCTGCTGGGCTGTGTCTGGGCTTTTCCCGTGGGGGCTGGGGGCGGCGGCTGGGCTGGGCTGTGGGCTGGGCTGGGGGCCCCGGGGTTTTTGGGTGTCTGTGGCTTTGGGCTCTGGGCTGCTTGGGGGCTGGGGCTGGCTTGGGGGGGCTGGCTGCTGCTGGCTGGGGTGGGGTGGGCTGGGGGGGGCTTGGTTCTGGGGCTGGGGGGGTCTGGGGGGCTGGGCTGGGTTTTGGGTTCGGGGCTTCTGGCGCTGCTGCTGGGGGGGCTGCCGCTGGGGCGGGTTTGGGGGGTTTTGGGGGGGGGTTGCGGGGGCTGCGGGTTCGGGGGCTGTCTGTCTGGTGGGTTCTGCCCGGGGGCTGGGTTCTGGCTGGCGGTGCTGGCTGGGTGGCTGTTTGGGCTGGCTGTTGGTGTGGGGCGTGGTTCGTGCTGGCTGCTGGGGGGGCTGTTTTGGCTGCGTTTGCTGGGTGGGCGCGGGGCTGCGTGTTCTGGGGGTGGGTGCTGGGTTTCTGGCTGGGGGGCTGGCTGTGGGGGTCGGGGTCTGGGGGCCCGCTTGTGCGGGGGGCGTGGGCTGCTGGCTGGTTCTGGCTTGGGGTTTTGGGGCTGGGTTTTCTGGTTGCTGCTGTTGGGTGGGCTGCCTTCTGGGCGGGCCTGCTGG
>JARQOD010013946.1:0-12768 GCA_033576555.1 Oophaga sylvatica
TCCGTACTCCCTTTTCTAACTTTTCCCTATGCTCTCCATATCCCTCTCAACCCTGTCATGCCGTCCTCCCTTCTAGGGGCCGTGGCCCCCCCAGTACATCCTCACTTGACTAACAAGTTGTGATTTATTTCGAAAACATTTACCACATTCGGAACATGAAAATGGCTTCTTCCTTGTAGGAGCTTTTTTATCTTCCATACTTCTTCTGTGACTTATTTTGTAGATCCATGTCTGAGATGTTGTCACCATCTGTCAAGAATACAAGTGATGTGATTTTTTAGTCAAATGACCTTAATACTTTAGCTAAATATAAAAAACATTAAGAAAAGTAAAAAAAAAAAAGTACATAGAAATTGCAAAGTGTGTAGCAAAGTAAGGTGAAATTTACATGATGTGATGATTTCAGATGTAAAATTAGAAGACTCAATAAAATAAAGAGTCTCCCGTACCCCATCTTTGTGGCGTATACTGGTATATAGCGACTCAATGTCACATGTTACCAGAATGGCATCCTCCGCAATATGTAAGCCATCGATTTTTCCTCAAGATGTCAGAAGTGTCCTTAATATAGGATGGGAGGCATTCCACCGATGTCTGCAATTTGGCATCAATGAACCTATTAACATGCTCCAAATAGTTGCCCGTCCCAGAGACAATTGGTCTCCCGGGTGGAGTTGCTTTATCCTTATGGATCTTTGGTAGCAGGTACAGTGTTGGAACAATAGTTTCTACAACTTGTAATGCCGACATCAATTCCTTAGATATGATGCTGTGTAGCCCTGGTACACAATACCAGGAGGATGAGTGGAGAGGTAACAGTTAAGGTCTCTTCATGACATCATGTACACTTCTGACACACCCAGCAGGGGTGTGGAAGGGAGTGATTTAGTCAGTCAGTTTCCTGTCCTTGGACAGAGTAGACGTGTCCAGTTTAAGTCTATCATCAGTTCAGAAAGTGGAGTCTGGTGTAGGTGTCTGTATACACCTTAGTCTAGTCAGAGCTGTGCCCCACTGGAAGAAAGACTGAACTATCTATTAAGAGACAAGCAAGGCGAAGGACAAAGTGGAAGGAAGATAATTGGAAAAGTGCTTTTGACTTGGAAAAGTCCTGCACGTTGCAACCGGTTACTGGGACCGAAGGATCACTATTGTACAGCATAGTGAAGAGAAAACCAGGAATCTACCGGACCCTAGGTCGCGGCAGACAAGCCCCTTATAGTCAGAACGTAGCTGGAGTCAGGGGGTGTGAAGACTTTGAGTTAGTGCACGACAAGAAAAGGATTCAGCTCCCTCGCAGGAAGGCTTCTAACACAAATTTGACTGGGCAGAACAGCTAAAGATTAGCTGGAATCATAGAGAGGACTACGCTTCAGGCTGGTCGTACTCAGCTTCATTGGAAAGTAAAGGAGGCCCCTAACTTGCTTAGCTGTTGCCTCAAAGCTCATCCTCCATCAACCCCATCAGCCTCCCTGGGACCTGCCTTATCATCTTGCAAGTAAAGGTATGGAAAGACGTTGACTGTGTGAGACTGAGTTATTATTGCATGCCTGCACAATCCCTACCTAACTACCGACCTGAGGGAAGAGTCCCACCTGTAGGGGACCCGACATCTAGCTGCCTCACCATCCCCTCAGAGATCTACAGCAGCGCTGGTACAAATTACCAGAATACTACAGGTGGCGTCACGAACTGTATATAAACCTATCCCCTGTAAATATATCCCCAACACACGCCAGACCGCCCGGGCCACAGACCGAGCCACAGCTACCTGTGACAATCCCCATAGACTTCTACGGGCTCGGCTCTGAGTACCCCATTGCCCTGGTAACCCACAATTGTGGTGGCGGGTCGACACAACTTTTGGCGTCACGAAACAGGATACGAAACTTGCAGCATTGCGAGCCCTGTGTGCCTGTGGATTGTTTTTGTGAAAAAGGGCTGTTTGCTATTTTTGGCGCTAAAATCCGCCATTTTGCCGCCATATTCGCGCCCTCAGGCGCTGGAGAAGAAGGTGGGCGGACCTGAAAAAGCGCGCAGAGTCTTGGACACGCCCCCAACCTGCACCCCAAACCGCATCGCAAACTGCATAGCAATCTGCATCGCAAACCGCATAGCGAACTGCATAGCAATCTGCATCGCAAACCGCATAGCGAACTGCATAGCAATCTGCATCGCAAACCGCATCGCAATCCGCATAGCAAACTGCATCACAATCTGCATTGCAATCCGCATAGCAAATTGCATCGCAAAATAGAGCGGCAGGTCCTGCAACAGGAAGTGAACGCTCTGACATCAGAGCGCCTGCGACGAAGGTCCTGTTCCCACTGCGGTGCCTGTGAAGTAGCAGCATCTGAAACCGGTAGGCTCCGTTTAACCAAGGGGCGCTAAGATGTCACAACAACCGGCTGACAGTGCGGCCCCGGCCGGAGGCCCCAATCCCGCACCGTCTGGTATTATAGCGCCAGATGGAGGCGCAGGCCCTGCACCCAGTCCGGTAGTCCCGATCATGCCACTAACGCTCCCATATATGCCTGGGGCGAAATGGCTTCCCCAATACAGCGGTGGGCCAGGCACATTAGCAGGCTTCAAACGGAAGTTATGCAGCATCTTAGAAATGTACTCCATGCCTGAGAGACAAAAAGCTGCTGTGCTAATAGGGCAGCTAACTGGCGCTGCTGAGGGAAGTGGAGACTTGGGATACCGTTGATCAGGAGTCGGTGCCTGCGATCTTCCTGAAGCTTCATGCCATATTTGAAGACCGCACAGAAACGGATCTCCGGATGGCCTTCTATCACTGTTCACAACAGCCAGGTGACAGCATTCGGGACTATGCTTGCCGACTACAGGGAGCCCTGAGAGCCCTCAAGCAAATTAACAATTTAAATGCTATCGACGAGAATAGAATGCTGAAAGAACAATTTATACAGGGATTGAGATCCCCAGAGGAACGCAGAACTGTAAATTGGTGGTCCTTAGATCATCCGGATGCTACCTTTGATGCCCTAAAGGACATGGCAATAAAAGGGCTGCGGCCCTGGGCAAACCCGAGGTGGCCACCCAACATCATCAGGGTGAAGTCACTCTGGAACCGGCAGTAACCCCTGTTCCCCGCTAGTGGCAGAAACCAAAACGCAGGTGACACCTCCTAGTGAATTGGACTGTCTGCGCTCAGAGGTGCGCCAGCTGACTAAAAATCTGGCCGCTGTGATGAGTGCCCTACAGCTGCGGAAAGAAGAGGAAGGGAAGATCTTGCTAGCTGACTGCCCAGAGGACGTTCCGTGGATGCACCGGAGAAGAAAGAAGACGTCGCCCCCCCGGAGGAGGACAACGCCACCCCCAGGAGCAACCTCTGATCAACAACCTTCTCGTCGAGAGATCATCTGTTACCGCTGCAACCGGAAAGGTCATCTGTCTACACAGTGTCCTTTAAACGGGCAGAACCTGGGTCCAAGGGCCAACACCCAGGAGAATACCCGTCAGGCCCCCTAGACTGGAACCGCAGGTATGTGGGCGGGCGACCCTACCTGTCTATTATCCTAGATGGTATTGCTGTTCCAGCCTTGTTAGACACTGGGTCCCAGGTGACCCTAATACCTGATGCTCTATATACCAAGTACTGGTCAATGGACAGTCTTAAACCTCCGAGCCTTGACTTTACTGTGTATGCTTCGAATGGTCTTCCTGTAGAAGTACTCGGAACAAAATGTGTAGATGTAAAGGTGGGCAGAGAGGAGTTGAAAGACCAAGGGCTTCTGGTAGTAAAGACTGTAAATGAGGAGAACGGTCTAAATATAATTTTGGGTACTAACATTATCGGTAATTGTTTGGGAGAAGTTGTGTTCTTGCTCCAACAGCTCGCTGAGATTGCCCGACCAAGGCAGAGAGGAGTAATCCAAAGAGAGATCCGGGCCCTGGTGTGTCAGCAGCAAGCGAAGCTTACCGACGGCGAAATTGGTAATGTACGGGTCACTGACTCGGATCCTATTGTGATACCCCCAATGAGTGAAATGATCATTTGGTGCAGGGCAGCCATAGGTCTGAGAGGACAGAATTACCAAGCTGTAGTAGAACCCCACCATTCAGAACATAGACCTACACTTATGACTGCTAGAGGAGTAGTAGAAGTGGTGAATGGAAGAGTACCTGTACGGCTTCTCAATTGGGGAGATGATGAGGTAAATTTACCCCGTTATGCAACCATTGCTAAACTACATGCTGTTGATAATAATTCTATTCTCCCGGCTGAGTCCTTAGACTCCTGTCAAATAGAGGAGGACAATGACCCAGCAACCCAGGTGGCGGAATGGTGTCAGCAACTCCATGTTGGGACGGACACCACTCCCGCTCACCAGAAGCAAGGGGTATTACGGGTGGTGCAAGAGTACGCCCAAGTGTTTAGCAAAAATCCACTTGATTTTGGGATCATTAAGGGAGTACAACATCATATCCCTACTGGCAGTCATCCTCCCATCAAAGAGCGGTATAGGCCCATACCTCCAGCTCACTATCAGAAAGCTAAAGAAATGTTGAATGATATGAAGAAAGCTGGGGTGATAAGGGATAGTTGTAGTCCCTGGGCAGCCCCTCTAGTTCTGGTTAAAAAGAAAGATGGTAGTATGAGAATGTGTGTGGATTACAGGCAGGTGAACCGCATAACACACAAGGATGCATACCCGTTACCACGTATAGAGGAATCATTAGCTGCTCTGAAAACGGCTAACTACTTTTCTACCCTTGATCTGACTAGTGGTTACTGGCAAGTGGCTGTGGCTGAGGAGGATCGTGAGAAAACGGCTTTCACCACCCCAATGGGGCTCTGTGAGTTCGACAGAATGCCGTTTGGGCTCAGTAGTGCCCCAGGAACATTTCAGAGAGTGATGGAAAACTGTCTGGGACATCTCAATTTGAAAACCGTGCTGCTATACCTAGACGACGTTATCGTGTATTCCAAGACATATGAGGACCATCTGAAGCACCTGGCAGAAGTGTTTGAGTCCCTGTCCAGGTACGGGATGAAGTTGAAACCCTCAAAATGCCATCTACTCAAGCAGAAGGTACAATACTTGGGGCACATCGTCAGTTCGGAAGGAGTAGCGCCGGACCCAGAGAAAGTCACTGCCATCCAGAAGTGGCCGGAGCCGAAGAACCTTAAGGAAGTGCGACAGTTCCTGGGACTAACGGGTTACTATAGGAGATTCGTGAAAGATTACACGAAGAAGGCAGCTCCTTTACAGGACCTCCTGGTAGGACAATCCTTAAAGAGCAGAAACCCTCCCTTTAATTGGGGTAAAGAACAGGCTGAAGCATTCCAAAAGATGAAAGAGATCCTTACAGGTGATGAGATCTTAACCTATCCTGATTACAGCCAACCGTTCCTGTTGTACACCGACGCCAGTAATGAAGGGTTGGGAGCCGTTCTCAGTCAGAAGCAGAATGGACAAGAAAAAGTCATCGCATATGCTAGCAGAAAACTCAGGCCAACTGAAAGGAATCCGGAAAATTATAGCAGCTTCAAGCTAGAGTTTCTGGCGCTGGTCTGGGCCATTACTGAAAGATTTAAGCACTATCTGGCCTCCAATAAGTTCACTGCGTTTACAGACAACAACCCGTTAACGCACCTGGAAACCGCCAAGCTGGGTGCCATGGAGCAGCGATGGATGGCTCGGTTGTCCAATTACCAGTTTACTATCAAGTACCGGCAGGTCGAAAGAATGCTAATGCTGATGCGTTGTCCCGAAGGCCGCATGACTCTGACACGGAAGAAGAATCGGACGACCTGGAAGAAATTGAGCTACCCGCGTTCCATCGAAATGGGGTAGTCCACGAGCATCGAGTCCACAGAAAGCAGAATGGTGCAACATTAAATCCTTTACCCCATCATAGTTGGAAAGAGACTCAGGACAGTGATCCAGTGGTCAGCCGCATCAAGGAGTTGTTAAGACAGGAAGGCTCCTCTCTGGAAAAGGATGCACCTATGTCAGCCAAGCTCCTGTGGAACGAGAAAAGCAGGTTGTTCCTATACCGTGAGAAGTTGTGCAGAAGATACGTCAACCCCAGAACCCATGAAATGGTCTGGCAAATCGTGGTCCCCAAGGCAGACGTCCCAATGGTGTTGGAAGCGTACCACGATCAAGCAGGACACTTTGGCTGGAGGAAGCTGGAGACCCTGTTGAGATGCCGGTTCTACTGGGTAGGGATGCGCAGCTCCGTCGAGAGGTGGTGTCGGAACTGTGGACCCTGTGGTCTCAGAAGAAAGGACTACGGAAGTCAGAAGGCCCCCCTGCAACCTATCCGGACGACTCGTCCCCTGGAGATTGTGGCCCTGGACCACGTCAAACTGTCGCCGAGTAGATCTGGATACTCATACGCCTTGACCATGGTGGACCATTACTCCAGATTTCTGGTAGTCGTTCCAGTGAAAGACCAGACCGCAGTGACGGCCGCAAAGACCTTTCAAGCAAGCTTCTGCAGACCGCATGGGTATCCCGAGCAAGTCTTAACCGATCAGGGACCTGCTTTTGAAGCCGATTTATTCAAGGAATTCTGTCATATGTACGGGTGCAAGAAAATAAGAACAACACCATATCACCCTCAAACCAACGGTCTTTGTGAAAAGATGAACCATATTGTCCTTGACTTGTTGAGATCCATACCGTTGGAAGACAGGAATCGATGGCCGGATTTACTACCTGATTTGGTTGATTTGTATAATCATATACCTGTAAGCTCAACTAACTGCACTCCAGCCTATCTGATGAGAGCAAGGCCCGGAAAACTACCAATGGATTTAGAACTTGGAGTGGTAGAACCGGAGGCAGACGATGCCGTGGAAAACTGGGACGTCAATCGGCAAGAGCAGTACAGAAGAGTACAAATCTGTGTAGAGGAAAGTCTTAATAAGGCACGGGAGAAACAGGAAGATGTTTACAACCGAAATGCTCCTGCCAAGCCTCTGATGCCTGGAGAGGTGGTATTAAAAAGAAAAAGAAAGATGCACAAACTGGATAATCAGTGGGAGCAAGAACCCTACGTCATACAAGATTCTAAATACGACAACAGAAAAGTTTGTGTCGTCAGTAAAGACGGAGGAAGAACAACAACCACTGTGTCCAGAGATCATTTGAAGTTGTGTCCAGAACACTTAAAGAGTTGTGAAAAGAACCCTGTCTTCAATCAAAGAGAAAGAAAGGAAGAGGTCCTACACACCGATCTGGGAGATTTTCCTGCGGATTGGCCCGACTGGGAGATGCTGTGATAATTCCAGTGTTGCAGTTTTATCAGCCACAAGAGGAAGTTTTACCTCCAGTTGTGCCTGTGGTGCCAGTTGAGCCGTCCAGGAGTTACCCATTCCAGCAACACCTCAACCTGTAGAACCTCAAGATGGATCATCTGAAGCAGCGCCCCATACTATGGGATCCCCTGGTGAAGCTGACTCACACCGCCCAGCCATCAGTACGCTTGCCAGATCCATAGAAAGGTTAAGGCAGTTCTATAGTTTGCCGTTACGCAGTGCAGACAGATCGCAACTTGTTATACCTGAAACTACACCACGTAGATCAGAAAGAGTCACAAAAGGGAAATTACCCATTAGATATCAGCAGTGATTATAACGAATTGATGTAAATATATTGTGAAAAGTCTATATATATAAATGTGTTTTTCCCTATTATGTCTTCGTTTAACAATGGACTCAGAGGCTGAGGACTGAGCCAGCCCAAAAACTGTATCCTGTAAATAGTTGCACTAAAGTGCCTTCTTAATGGTTTCACATGAAACCTTGACTCACCTCTGAACCAAAAACCCGTGTGGTGTGGCACTGAGTGAGGTCTGCATTTGGATGTCCTGCAGCCCACCCAGGACCCACGTTGAAGGTTTGGTGCGGGTCCTTCACAAGTATCTTGTATATATATTTATTAAATGCTATTTGATACTTTTGTATTTCTATATGTAAAATGTTATTGTTCGTAACGTTCAAGGTGTTCTCACCTCCCGGATGGGAAGAAGTTAATGTTTGTTGTTATGCATAAACAAAATTTTCTGTCTTCTTGTATTTTACAGCCCGGGAGTGCTGTCATTTACCATGGGGGAATGTGTAGCCCTGGTACACAATACCAGGAGGATGAGTGGAGAGGTAACAGTTAAGGTCTCTTCATGACATCATGTACACTTCTGACACACCCAGCAGGGGTGTGGAAGGGAGTGATTTAGTCAGTCAGTTTCCTGTCCTTGGACAGAGTAGACGTGTCCAGTTTAAGTCTATCATCAGTTCAGAAAGTGGAGTCTGGTGTAGGTGTCTGTATACACCTTAGTCTAGTCAGAGCTGTGCCCCACTGGAAGAAAGACTGAACTATCTATTAAGAGACAAGCAAGGCGAAGGACAAAGTGGAAGGAAGATAATTGGAAAAGTGCTTTTGACTTGGAAAAGTCCTGCACGTTGCAACCGGTTACTGGGGACCGAAGGATCACTATTGTACAGCATAGTGAAGAGAAAACCAGGAATCTACCGGACCCTAGGTCGCGGCAGACAAGCCCCTTATAGTCAGAACGTAGCTGGAGTCAGGGGGTGTGAAGACTTTGAGTTAGTGCACGACAAGAAAAGGATTCAGCTCCCTCGCAGGAAGGCTTCTAACACAAATTTGACTGGGCAGAACAGCTAAAGATTAGCTGGAATCATAGAGAGGACTACGCTTCAGGCTGGTCGTACTCAGCTTCATTGGAAAGTAAAGGAGGCCCCTAACTTGCTTAGCTGTTGCCTCAAAGCTCATCCTCCATCAACCCCATCAGCCTCCCTGGGACCTGCCTTATCATCTTGCAAGTAAAGGTATGGAAAGACGTTGACTGTGTGAGACTGAGTTATTATTGCATGCCTGCACAATCCCTACCTAACTACCGACCTGAGGGAAGAGTCCCACCTGTAGGGGACCCGACATCTAGCTGCCTCACCATCCCCTCAGAGATCTACAGCAGCGCTGGTACAAATTACCAGAATACTACAGGTGGCGTCACGAACTGTATATAAACCTATCCCCTGTAAATATATCCCCAACACACGCCAGACCGCCCGGGCCACAGACCGAGCCACAGCTACCTGTGACAATCCCCATAGACTTCTACGGGCTCGGCTCTGAGTACCCCATTGCCCTGGTAACCCACAATTGTGGTGGCGGGTCGACACAATGCCATCATTATGTGCCTGTGTCAAGATCTTACCAAGTTCTATGCCAAAACTGAGAGATGGATTAAATGTTAATCTCTTATAGCAGAGTGAATTACCAAGTTGGCAGAATGCCTCACTCTCATACAAACCCACTGGCCAGATGACAACATTGCCCCCTTTATCCGAGGGTTTGATGACCACTTCATCCCACCCTTGAATTTTCCTCAGTGATTGCCGCTCCTCACCTGTCAAATGTCTTCTTCCCAATGTGAGTTCTCTGTTGACTAACAAGTTGAGATTTAGATTAAAAAAATATACCACAATCTGAACATGAAAATGGCTTCTCTCCTGTGTGAATCCTCTCATGTCTAACAAGATTTAATTTACCTCTAAGGCCTCTTTCACACATCCGGTGTGCGCCTGACGGCGCCCCCGGCATTTAGCCGCAGCGCCGCATCAGAAAACCTGATGCGCCGCTTGCGCCGCATGCGTTTTTTTTGCCGGATGGTTTCTGATGCCCGGAGACATCAGGGAAATCCGGCAAAAAAAAAAACCGTTACATGCTGCGTTTTGTCCGGCCGCCGGAATGTACATTTCCGCCGCATCCGGACAAAATCGCATACGACGCATTGACATGCAGCGCCATCCGGCGCTAATGCAAGTCAATGCAAAAAAAACTGCAAGCGGCGCATCAGGTTTTCTGATGCAGCGCTGCGGCTAAATGCCGGGGGCGCCGTCAGGCGCACACCGGATGTGTGAAAGAGGCCTAAAACATTTCCTACAATCTGAACATGAAAATAGCTTCTATCCTGTGTGAATCCTCTCATGTCTAACAAGATTTAATTTATCTCTAAAACATTTCCCACAATCTGAACATGAAAATGGCTTCTATCCTGTGTGAATGCTCTCATGACTAACAAGTTGTGATTTATTTCTAAAACATTTCCCACATTCGGAGCATGAAAATGGCTTCTTCCTTGTGGGAGCTTTTTTTTCTTCCATACTTCTTCTGTGTCTTATTTTGTAGATCCATGTCTGAGATGTCACCATCTGTCAAGAATACAACTGATGTGATTTTTTAGTCAAATAACCTTAATACTTATCTTTAGCTAAATATAAAAAGCATTAAGAAAAGTAAAAAAAAAATAGTCAAAAAATATAAAAATAAATGCCGCGCTAACTAGGAACACCTGATAGAAACTAACAATATTGGACAAAGAGAATTAAAAGAGGAGAACTCACTGTCAAAAGTAGGATTGCTCGAAAATTGTAGATTATCGACTTTGGGTAAATGCTAAAATAATAATAAAATAACCAGTGAATTATTAAATAAAGCAAAATGTTAAGTTATACCTCATATATTGTACTTACTAGTACTTATGAAATGGATACTCACAAGATGAAGCTAGATGTGTACATGGATGATAGAACACACTGAGTGACCAAATTCAGTGGTGCCACAGTAGGAGATTGTATATACTGGTGTAGATAGGAGAAATGCCTATAACAGATGGAACTTTGCTAGTAATTAACTGCTTATTCGAAGTAGTGATTAGTCGCAGTGATGTTATACTCACTGCGGTGCCAGAGGGAGAAGTATATATCCCGACGTGGACTTTAAGAAGATGAGTGTCTGTACCAAGTAATTGCTAATCCTGGGAGCTTGCTATAATGAGCGTTAGAAAATGATTGTATGTTCATGCAGCGGGTTCATATGATAATGGCAAGTGCCATTGTACTCACTGAGTGAAGATTGGATCTGTGTGACTGCAGGAAAAGCCTCTGCATAGAGAGCGTTGGTGCGGTGGAGGTCGGCAAAACACTCGGCGCGCCCCGGCAGGAAGCAGCGCCGAGGTAGCGACAAGAAGGGGCGTGACAATGGGGTGACGTCACCAATTTGTCTTGCGCACATAAGATTGCATAAGATTACAGGGGCTAAGTTCGGCTGACGCGTTTCTAGGGACTGCTATCCCTCTTCATCAGAGCTATAGCTCCCTGCATTGCCTTGCTTCTATATATAGATGAACGCTAATGAGGCTGTCCTGCATATAGATCCTAATTAGAATAGGTGACTGATAGTATTGAAAGGAGGAATAAACCTGTAATGATTTTGCTGGTACAATTTCACCCATAAATTGCAAAAAATATATACTACACTAAGACCCACGAAAAAATGTTGAAATTGTATCCTATGAAATGAATACTAAGGGTAAATAAATGTGTATAATTCAGATAAAATAGAAATGGAGAATAAAAATATAATAATTAAACTTTATTAGGACACTTTAAAAAATAGACCGGTGAATTAGTGATTCTTTTTTAAAAAAAAAAAAAACAAACAAAAAAAAAAAAAAAACTTGGAAATAAAAATTAGGAACAAAAATTAAATTAAAATTAAAATTAAACCTGCACTGATATGCTGGTAAGATGCCAAACTGAAGTACTGAAAGATGAAAAGGAAATACTTGTTTGTGTACAAAATAGAAGTTATAAGAATAAGAATAAAAACATTTTGCTTTATAACACACTTTTAGAGAAAGGTTGAACACATAGATGATTTAATTGTTTGAACCTCCCACTGATAGTGGCTGGTAGACTTCTTTTTGGGAGGAAGATTCAACACATTGATGAGAAATTGTTTGACCCTGCACTGATAGTGCTGGTAGAATTCCACCTAGGGTTCTAAGAAAAAAAAAATAAAAATAAAAAATGATAAATAAGAAGAATCAACAAAGCAAAAAGAATTGGGCTTGTACTGGTAGTATTGCACCAATTGTACCGGTAGGCTTTACTCATGTTTGTAATGGCGAAAACGAATATAAAATATACAAATATTTAGTTTGAATTAGTTAAAAGCATAGAGCTCAATCTCGGATGAAGTGAAAGATCCAACGAGATTCAGTCCTGGACAAAACACTTGATATAGTCACCACCTCTCCATTTTTGGGACCAATTCAATACAAATTATCATTTTGTGACCCAATTTCACTTGGATCATAGAAATTCAAAAATATAATCAGTAAACACTTTGGGCCCTACTACAAGGGACAATTATAGGTAACCTCTTGCCGGAACATCCTAGGTTTTATATATACGAAGGCCCCAAAAACTGGGCCTCCCTCCTTACCCCTACAACAAAGCCCCGGGCAATATTGTACGAACAGATCATTACCTGTCTCACAAAAATTTCCAGTTTCTACCGTGTGGAAAATGCTATGGATGCCTTACACCCAAGGGCAGCACTAGGTTCAATCCATTTTCACTGATATTAGCGGAACTGTGATGTTCAACATCAGGTCTGTAATCACGTGCGAATCTAAAGGCGTAATTTACATCCCTTTAAAAGCCCTTGCAAAAAACTCTATGTGGGTCGCACAAAAAGACCCCTTAAAGTGCGGATCAAGGAACATCTGATTAATATTCAAAAAGGGTTCATTGGGCACCACTGTCACGGCATTATCTTGAAAAGACATAATAAAACAAGTGTGGGCAGTTCTTTCTATGGATTGAATTGGTCCCCAAACAATGGAGAGTGGTCTATATCAAGTGTATTTTCCAGGACTAATTCGTTTGGGTCTTCACCCCTTGATACCTTCCCAAAGGGGTCAACA
>JARQOD010013947.1:0-12765 GCA_033576555.1 Oophaga sylvatica
GATCGTCACAGCTGGAGGAGTGGTCACAGGCGTTGTTCAGTGGTCCAGGCTGGTGCGGTGGCCTCCGGTAAATTTCATCCAGGATGGTGCTCTGGGGTTCCCGTTGGTTCCGCCGGTATTTTGCGACAAGTTCGGTGGTGGTGCGGCGGGGCTCCGCCAGCATTTTTGAAAGCCCGGAGGCCCCTGCAGATCTATTGCTGCGATGCGGTGGCCTCCGGGAAAATGGCCACAGGGTGCGGCGCATGCTCAAAATGAAATCTTGGCAACGAGATCTCGTCCCAAGATCTTGTCTCCTGAGATCTCATTGCTGAGATCTCAATCTGCTGTGATGCGGTGGCCTCTGGGAAAATGGTCGCTGGGGGCGGCGCATGCTCAGAATGAAATCTTGGCAACGAGATCTCGTCCCAAGATCTTGTCTCCTGAGATCTCATTGCTGAGATCTCAATCTGCTGTGATGCGGTGGCCTCTGGGAAAATGGTCGCTGGGGGCGGCGCATGCTCAGAATGAAATCTTGGCAACGAGATCTCGTCCCAAGATCTTGTCTCCTGAGATCTCATTGCTGAGATCTCAATCTGCTGTGATGCGGTGGTCTCTGGGAAAATGGTCGCTGGGGGCGGCGCATGCTCAGATCTCGTCCTGATATATCGTCTCTGAGATCTGGGTGCCGAGATCTCAATCTGAGCATGCGCAGCTCCCAGCGGCCATTTTCCCAGAGGCCACTGCATCGCAGCAATGGATCTGCGGGGGCCTCCAGGCTTTCAGAAAATGCAAGCAAAGCCCCCCTGCACCACAGAGCATCACCACCGCACCACAGAGCTCGACTGCTGCACCAGCCTGGGAAGGGAGGCTGCATCACCTGCAGCGTCAGACTGGGACTGCCACCACAGTATTTTGTAAGTATATTCCGACTATAAGACGTACCCACTTTTCCCCAAAAGTTTTTTGGGGAAAAAGTGCGTCTTATAGTCTGAAAACTATGGACATAATAAAAAATCTATGAAAATGAATAAATGAAATTCAGACATTGCTTTTCAACCATGCTTCCACAGAATTTTTAAAAAAATAAAACTCATGAAATAGGCCTGGACAGAAATGATGGTACCCCTGAAAATAATGTGACAAAAGGGACATGTTAAATCATGGTGTGTCCACTAATTAGCATCACAGGTGTCTACAATCTTGGAATCAGTGAGTGGCCTGTATAGAGAGCTACAGATACTGACTGTGCTGTTTGGTGACATGGTGTGTATCACACCCAACATGGACCAGAGGAAGCGAAGGACAGAGTTGTCTCAGGAGATTAGAAAGAAAATTATAGACAAACATGTTAAAGGTAAAAGTTATAAGACCGTCTCCAAGCAGCTTGATGTTCCTGTGACTGTAGGTGCACATGTTATTCAGAAATTTAATATCCATGGGACTGTAGCCAACCTCACTGGACGTGGCCGCAGGAGGAAAATTGATAGCAAATCAAAGAGACGGATAATACCAATGGTAACAAAAGAGCCAGAAAAACTTCTCAATAGACTAAAGGTGAACTTCAAGCTCAAGGAACATCAGTGTCAGATCACACCATCTGTTGTTGTATGAGCCAATTGGCCTTCATGGGAGATGACCAAGGAGGACAAAAAAAGGGGGAGAAGCAGCGCTGCACATGGTCAGCATGTAATACATTAAGTGCATCTGCACATATTGGTTTCTGTTTTTTTAAAAATGAGACATTTGGCAAATAATTGATCAATTCTTTGAGCCACCCCGCCACGACAAGGCATTCTCATATGGGGCAGTCCTACTCTACGTCTTTTATTTTCGCTGTGCCATTACGGCCTCCTAAATATATTAAAAGCAAAACTGCAAAAAAAACTGCAAAAGTAAGACTGCAAAAAAACTGCAAAAGTACCTGAAGCATAGCTGAATCACTCCCATGGTGCCAGTAAGGCAAGCGCAGGTAAAAGCCGACCAGGTCAGAGATGGACATTTCAGATCTGACCTCTACACTGCCAAACCAGCAACCACAGATGAGGGTGAAACAGGCCCAGATACAGGTGCACAATCATGCAGAGCCTGGGGCAGGGCAGGTCTGCTGTATGTGTGTACAGCAGCCTAGGTCAATCACAAAAAGAAAAAAAAAAACAGATAAAATAGCGTGCATAACCCAGCGCGCACGGCAACAAGTGGTGGTCAGCCACTTACTAATAACAAGCAAAAAAGGGGGGAGAAGCCAGAGCTGCACATGGTCAGCATGTAATACATTAAGTGCATCTGCACATATTGGTTTCTAACTGTTTTTTTTAAAAATGAGACATTTGGCAAATAATTGATCAATTCTTTGAGCCACCCCCCACGACTGTGGTTGCTGGTCTGGCAGTGCAGAAGTCAGATCTGAAATGTCCATCTCCGGACTGGTCGGCTTTCACCTGCGCTTGCCTTACTGGCACCATGGGAGTGATACAGCAATGCTTCAGGTACTTTTGTTTTGATTTTTTGCAGTCTTGCTTTTATACATTCAGGAGGCCGTAATGGCACAGCGAATATAAAAAACGTAGAGTAGGACTGCCCCATATGAGAATGCCATGTGTGGGGGGTGGCTCAAAGAATTGATCAATTATTTGCCAAATGTCTTATTTTTAACACAGTTAGAATCCAATATGTGCAGATGCACCCAAGCTGCCACCTCGCTGCCACTTCACCGCCACACCGAGCTGCCGCCTCGCTGCCACCACCAGAGCTGCCGCCTCGCCGCCACCACTACCAGAGCTGCCGCCACCACCAGAGCTGCCGCCTCGCCACCACCAGAGCTGCCGCACCCCGACCTTCTGTTTTTCCCCATTATCCGTAGAATGTAAGTCCGCAAGGGACAGGGTCCTCTCCCTCTGTACCAGTCTGTCATTGTAAATTTGTTTACTGTAAACGATATCTATAACTTTGTATGTAACCCCTTCTGTTGTGAATGGGTTTGAGATGAGTTCTGAGCAGAGGCTCCCCCTGGTGGTTACAAGCGGTACTGGTCTGTTCAGTGAAGATTGTGAGGACTGGGAATCAGGTGTTACTGACTGGTCTTATATAAGGGAGTCACCTTCCATCAGGGTTGCCGGTGATCAATTGTTCTGGTCTGAATCCTTGATTCCAGTTTCCCTTGTAGCCTGCTGTGTCGTGTCTGCATCTCCTTCTAACAGATAAGACATTTTCTTCTTTTTGTTTCTGTGCTTTATTTTTGCATTTTGTCCTGCACTTCTGTGGGGGCCTTCTGGGTCCCCTCAGGGGGCTTTTGCCCTCTCAGTTTAGTTCAGCACTGATGTTTGTACTTTTGCTTTTTCAGTTTTTTCAGTGGCTGCTGTTTTGATTTTGTTACACCAGAGAGCTAATTTAGGTGGTAGAGGTCGTGTGATCTCAGGTGTTTTTGAAATTAGTAGAGTTGGTGCTTTCAGGGTTTTTTTTTGGGGATTGCAGTAAGTACCCTTCCTATCCTTTTCTATTTAGATAGTTTGGGCCCCAGCGTTTGCTCATTACTATTTTTCTGTCTGTGTCAGTATTTCGTCTTGTCTAACCGCCATTACATGTTTGGGGGCTTGCTATTATCTTTGGGGTTCTGCTCCGGGGCAGATAGCTTTCCTATTTCTTCTTTAGGTGTAGTTAGTTTCTCAGGCTGTGACGAGGCGTCTAGGACCAACGTAGGAACGCTCCACGGCTGCCACTAGTTGTGGTGGTTAGTCAGGGTACTGCAATCTCATAGATTCCAACTGCTTCTGGTGTATTGCCTTTTTGCCTGCACTCCTCAGCTACCGAATCATAACAGTATCACCGGCCCAAAAAATTGAAAATTGTATGGTACTCACAGAAGGGAAAAAAAAAATATTGTGAAAGAAAAAAAAAAAAAAGGTTGTCAGAGTTGTCAGAGTTATTTTTCTGTTTGTTGCATTTTTTTTTTTTTTTTCCCCTCTGTATCTCTGGGTGCTGGGGAGGATTTTTTTTCTCTCAATGGAGTTTGCACAGTTGTCTGGCCGTGTGGATCAGCTTGCCACTGAGGTTCGGAGTATTGTACCTATCTTGCTAGGTTGCCTGTTGTGGAACCTAGGATTCCCATGCCAGATTTGTTTTTAGGGGATCGAGCTAAGTTTCAGAATTTCAAAAATAATTGTAAATTGTTTTTTGCCTTAAAATCTAAGTCCTCAGGAAAATGCAGCGCATCAGGTTCAAATTGTCATCTCTCTCCTGCGCGGCGATCCTCAGGATTGGGCTTTTTCCCTGATACCTGGGGATCCTGTCTTGAGTGATGTTGATGCATTTTTTTCTGGCTCTGGGGTTATTGTACGATGAGCCTAATGTCACTGATCAAGCTGAAAAAGCCTTGTTGGCATTAATAGGGGCTTGATGACGCTGAGTTATACTGTCAGAGATTCCGTAGGTGGGCAGTCCTGACCAAGTGGAATGACGACGCTTTGGCGGCCCTTTTTCGGAGGGGCTGTCAGATAATGTAAAGGATGTTATGGTGGGATTCCCTGTCCCCTCTGGTCTCAATGATTCTATGTCATTAGCGATTCAAATTGACAGACGTTTGCGTGAGCGGAGAAGTATGCGTGGAATAGTGTTGCCCTGTGAACCTGCTTCTGAATCCATGCGTGTGATAGAGTGGTGTCTGGGGCACAGCGTCATGAGTTTCGAAAGCGCAATGGGTTATGTTTCTACTGTGGTGATGCCTCTCATGCTATTTCAGTCTGCCCTAAGCGGGGGAGGAGTTTTGCACGCTCAGTTGTCTTGGGTAGTGTTCAGACTAAGTTTTTACTAACTGTCACTCTGATATGCTCTCTGTCCTCATTTTCTGTCAGGCTTTCGTTGATTCGGGAGCAGCTATTAACTGATGGATTATGATTTTGCTAAACGTTGTGGGTTTCCCTTGATACCCCTACAGAAGTTCTATTCCCCTTCTGGTCGATTCTACCTTGGCTGAGAATAAAACCTCAGTTCTCTACTCAGGTGATAATGAGGGTTGAACTGATCACCAGGAGTGCTGCAAATTTTTTGGTTCTATATAATCTGCATGACATTATCGTGCTGGGTTTCCCTTGGTTACAGTCTCATAATCCTGTTTTGGATTGGAAATCTGTGTCTGTAACAGTTGGGGCTGCAATGTGTTAATACCAACACTCTGTATTTTCTGCCTCCCCCAGGCTCAGGATGTTCCTGATTTTTGATTGATTTTTCTGATGTGTTTAGCGAAGTAAATCTGCATCCTTGCCTCCCCATAGGAGCTATGACTGCGCTATTGACATGTGCCTGGTAGTAAATTCCCTAAAAGGTCGCCTTTTTAATTGTCTGTACCTGAACATGACGCTATGCGGTCTTATATCAAGGAGTCATTGGAGAAAGGTCATATCAGACCATCCTTTACCCTTAGGTGCCGGTTTTTTCTTTGTGGCCAAAAGGATGGTTCATTAAGGCGTGTATTGATTATCTCTTTTGAACAATATTACTGTGAAATATCAATACCGTTACCCTTGATTTCTGACCTGTTTTCCAGGGTGAAAAACGTACTTGATTACCAAGCTTGACCTCAGGGGGGCATATAACCTTATTCGCATTAAGACGGGGATGAATGGAAGACGGCATTCAATACCCCGGAGGGGCATTTTGAGTACCTTGTGTGCCCTTGGGGCTCACTAATGCTCCTTCTGTCTTCCAGTCCTTCATGAATGACATTTTCAGGGATTTTGTGGATAAATTTCTGATTGTTTATTTGGATGATATCTTGATTTTTTCCAATGACTGGACTTCATGTGAAACTTTTTCGAACTGTATTCCAGATTTTGAGAGAGAATGCTCTGTATGTGAAGGGATCAAAGTGTCTTTTTGGCGTACAGAGGATTAATTTCTGGTTTCATTTTGTCCCCACTGTTATTGAAATGGACCCGGTCAAGGTTCAGGCCATCTGTGATTGGGTCCAACTACTTCATTAAAGGCTCTTCAAAGATTTTTGGGTTTGCCAAATTTTTATCGTAAATTTATTGTATTTCTCGGTTATTGTTAAACCATTAACTGATTGACCAAAAAGGGTTCTGATGTGGTGAATTGGCTCCTGAGGCAGTACTCTGCATTTCAGGAACTTAAGCAGAGATTCATTCTGCTCCTGTTCTACGGCAGCCTGATGTTTCTCTGCCTTTCAGGTGGGGTTGATGCCTCTGAAATTGGGGCAGGTGCCGTTTTGTCCCAAAAGATCCAGAGACCTCTAAAAGTAACCCTTGTGCCTTTTTCTCTTGAAAATTTTCTCTACTGAAGTATTTTGACGTGGGTATCGGGGATATTGGGCCATGAAGTGGGCTTTTGAAGAGTGGAGACATTGGCTGGAGGGACCAAACATCGGGTGGTGGTCCTTACGGACCATAAGAATCTGGTTTATTGGGAATCTGCAAGCGACTCAATCCTAGACAGGCCAGGTGGGCCTTTGTTTTTCACAGTTTTAATTTTGTGTTTTTAATTTTGTGGTTTCCTTTCTTCCTGGCACTAAGAATGTTAAGGCGGATGCTCTCTCGAGGAGTTTTCCTTGCGGACTCTCTGAGTTATCTGATCCTTCTGTTATTTTGAAAGAGGGTGTAGTTCTTTCCGCCATCTCACCCAATTTGGACTTGCTCTGGAGGGGTGTCAGGAGGATAGGCCCGAGCGCTGCCCTGTTGGAAAATTGTTTGTCCGGACCAGTGGAAAAAGAGTGTGATGTCTGAGATTCATTGTTCCGCGTTGGCTGGGCATCCCGGAATTTTTGGTACCAGAGACTTGGTTAGTCGGTCCTTTTGGTGGCCTCCTTGTCTCGTGATGTCAGGGAATTTGTGCAGTCCTGCGGGACTTGCTCTCGCTCCAAGCCTTGCTCTCGCTCTGGTGGTTTGTTGATGCCATTGCCTGTGCCCAAGAGACCTGGACCCATATCTTATGGATTTCATTTCCGACCTTCCGGTTTCTCAGAGAATGACCGCCATCTGGGTGATTTGTGATAGGTTTTCCAAGATGATACATCTTGTGCCATTGCCTAAGTTGCCTTCTCCTCTGAATTGGTGCCTTTGTTCCTTCAGCAGTGGTTCGTTTACACGGCATTCTGAGAAACATTGTGTTGCAGAGGAGTCCAGTTTGTTTCAGATTTTGGAGGACCTTTTGTTCTAAACTTGGTGTTCAATTGTCTTTCTCCTCGGCGTTTCATCCTCAGACAATGGTCAAACTGAGAGAACAAACCAGACATTGGGACTTATCTAAGATGCTTTGTGTCTGCTGATCAGGTGGACTGGGTCTCTTTTTTTTTGGCTGGTTTGCTCTTAATAATAGGGCTAGCTCTGCCACTTTGATGTCTCCATTTTTCTGTAATTTGGGTTTCACCCTCGATTTTCTTCGGACAGACGGAGGCTTCTGTCTGTCCAGGTGTTGACTCTGTTGTGGAGTGTATGCAACAGATTTGGGGACCAGGTAGTGGAGAGGTTGTCCCTCTCTCAGGAGAGGGCCCAGCGGTTTGCTAAACCGGCATAGGGACTGATGGTCCTCGTTTTAAAGTAGGGGACTTGGTCTGGTTGTCCTCAAAAAATATTTCTTATGAGAGTAGCATCTCCTAAATTTAAGCCTAGGTTCATTGGACCTTTAAGAAACATGGAGAGTCTTAATCCTGTTTCTTTTCGTTTGTTTTCCAGGGACATTTAAGATCCATAACGTGTTCCACAAGTCCTTGTTGAAGAGGTTTGTTGAGCCAGTGGTTCCTGCTGCTGTGCCTCCTGACCCTGTTTTGGTTTGAGGGCAATCTGGAGTTTGTGGTTGAGAAAATATTGGATTCTCGTTTTTCTAGACGGAAACTCCAGTATTTGGTTAAGTGGAGGAGGTTATGGTCAGGAAGACAATTCTTGGGTGTTTGCTTCGGACATCCATGTAGGAGACTCATCCGTGCGTATATAGAATCATCCTGACCGACTGGTTGCTCAAATGAGGGTTCGGGACCCCTCCTCAAGGGGGGGGTACTGTGTTTGAATGGGTTTGAGATGAGTTCTGAGCAGAGGCTCCCTCTGGTGGTTACAAGCGGTATGGTCTGTTCGTGAAGATTGGAGGACTGGGAATCAGGTGTTAATGATGGTCTTATATAAGGGAGTCACCTTCCCATCAGGGTTGCCGGTGATCAATTGTTCTGGTCTGAACCTTGATTCCAGTTTCCCTTGTAGCTGCGTGTCGTGTCTGCATTCTCCTTCTAACAGATAAGACATTTTTTCTTTTGTGTTTGTGCTATATTTTTGCATTTTGTCCTGCATTCTGTGGGGCCTTCTGGGTCCCCTCAGGGGCTTTTGCCCTCTCAGTTTAGTTCCGCCACTGTGTTTGTCTTTTGCTTTTTCCAGTTTTTTCAGTGGTGCTGTTTTGATTTTGTTACACCAGAGAGCTAATTTAGGGGTAGAGGTCGTGTGATTCAGGTGTTTTTGAAATTAGTAGAGTTGGTGCTTTCAGGTTTTTTTTGGGATTGCAGTAAGTCCCTTCCTATCCTTTTTATTAGTTAGTTTGGGCCCAACGTTTGCTCATACTATTTTCTGTCTGTGTCAGTATTTCGTCTTGTAACCGCCATTACATGTTTGGGGGTTGTATTATCTTGGGGTTCTGCTCCGGGGCAGATAGCTTTCCTATTTCTATCTTTAGGTGTAGTTAGTTTCTCAGGCTGTGACGAGGCGTCTAGGACCAACGTAGGAACGCTCCACGGCTGCCTCTTGTTGTGGTGGTTTGTCAGGGTACTGCAATCTCATAGATTCCAATGCTTGGTGTATTGCCTTTTTGCCTGCACTCCTCAGCTACCGAATCATAACACCCTTCTCATGTACAGCACCATGGAATTAATGGCGCTATATAAATAAATAATAATAATAATATTACATGCTGCCATGTGCGGTGCTGGCTTCTCCCCCCTTTTTTTTCTTGATATTGGTACGTGGCTGACCCCACATGTTGCCGTGCGCTTGGGTCATGCACGCAGTTCTATCTGGTTTTTTTTGGTGATTGACCTGGTGCTGTGCACACACGCAGCCCTGCCAGCCTGGGCTCGCTTGATTTTACACCTGTATCGGGCCGGTTTTCACCCTTCATCTGTGGTTGCTGGTTTGGCAGTGCAGAAGTAGATCTGAAATGTCCATCTCCGGACCTGGTCGGCTTTCACCTGCGCTTGCCTTATGGCACCTTGGGGGTGATACAGCAATTGCTTCAGGTACTTTTGTTTTGATTTTTTGCAGTCTTGCTTTTATTCATTAGGAGGCCGTAATGCCACAGCGAATTAAAAAATGTAGAGTAGGACTGCCCCATATGAGAAGCCTTGTCGTGGCGGGGGTGGCTCAAAGAATTGATCAATTTATTTGCCAAATGTCCTCATTTTTAATACAGATTAGAATCCAATATGTGCATATGCAATTTATATATTGCATGCTGACCATAGGCAGCGCTGGCTTCTCCCCCTTTTTTTTGACCAAGGAGGACACCATTGTTGAAAAAAATCATAGAAAAGCCAGACTGGAATTTGCCAAACTACTTGTTGACAAGCCACAAAGCTTTTAGGAGAATGTCCTATGGACAGATAAGACAAAAATTGAACTTTCTGGCAAGGCAATCAGCTCTATGTTCACAGAAAAATGAGACATATCAAGAAAAGAACACTGTCCCTACTGTGAAACATGGAGGAGGCTTGTTATGTTCTGGGGTCCTTTGCTGCATTAGTAAAGAAAACCGGGCACACTCAGGACATGCAATGTGAATGAATTTTATTGTGCAATACATACGATAGGCACAAAACGTTTCGATCCAAATCGGACCTTCATCAGTGTGCTAGAAAACAAATGTGAAATAAATAATAACAAAAAAAGAAAAAAATATATACAAAGAAGAATTAACAATATTGGGAAAAATTGAACTACAGTCCAAAATTAATAAGGGCTAAACTTTGAGGAAAAATGAGAGGATAACAGCCACAAAAAAAAGAGCCTTATAACATGGATAATATGGAAATGGCATAGAGTAATCGCTTTACCTAAGTACGTAGTATTGCTGAAGTTAGTGTGCGTACGCACAGAGAATAAAGCTGTAATAGAGAGGGTGGTTTGTGAGAACGTCAATGTGATTAGTGAATATGTGTGGGGGTTTAAGCAAAGAATCACATACCCTGTATAGAAAATACAGCCTTGGATAGGATGTCCAGAACACAGGGGAAGAAAATCTGAGGGGTAGTGAATAATAGTGATCGGTATTAATTTGCCATAATGTCCTCAGTATGCAGGAGGCCAAAAATTATCTGTGCCGGTGACAGAGTTAGACTTACCCTGTAAAAGTGGTAGAGGTGATCGCTATTGACACGGAATCCACCGCAAGTCATATAAGACGTGAGCGCTCCTGTGGAATAAATACTGCTGTCTGGGAGTGAAAACGGCGTTGTGACGCAAGTGATGGAAAGAGGAAGTAGCCTATGCGGTCACAAGCCGGAAGTGACCGCTTCTGCGTTCCAGTGAGTCAGAGAGCGTCAGAGCCGTGTATTGTGGGCGGAGCCAGTCGCAAACGTCATAGGTGGGTGTATCTATGTGCCAGAGGGCCGGATGAGGGATATACAGAGCGGTATTAAGATACAGTATGTGCAGATGATGAGGAACACAAGAGAGTGAGGAATTCTCAATATAGACGATTCTGAAATATAGAAAAAGGCAATTAGAAAGGCATATTATAAACATAGTCCATATATATCTTTCTACAGATAATTTTTTGACAAATGAATGTACCAACTAAAATGGTGGTAGTTAAATGGACGAAACAATCAGGTATCGTGGATAAGGAGATACAATGATTGAAATCAGATGTAAAGATATAAAATCTAATATTATATTTGCGGATTATTTTGGGTTTTTTAAAAAAAGGCTTGCAGATCATAGTCCTTTTGGCACCTTAGGGGTAAATTTTCCAGTTGTGAATCCAATAGTTTTTTTTTCAGTAAAGGACTCTATCGCCCCCCCCGTGTGGTGGGGGGAGTGTTCAATGATTTGGAACTTAAGTTGGGTGACAATTGACTGAATTGACAAAATGATGCGGAATGTGTAAAGTAAATTGGATCTGATGGGGAATTTATGTTTTGATATCCTATCCTTTATTCATGGTTGTTTTTAACCAATGTATGAAGACCACTGGACATTTAATTAGATAGATCACAAAGTGGAATTACATGTAAAATATCCTTGGACAGGGTATCTTTTTTGTTGGGATGATGAATGGATCCCCTCTGGTCATTGCCCATGGTTACAATTAAGAACGGGAAAGTCCCATTTTCGGGCAGCAGAAAATTGCGGTTGTGTAGGAGGAGGGCCAATCGGCCCTGACCAGAGTATCTCTGATTTTTTCATGCTCTTTTAAAAATGGAGGGAAAAGGATGCTTAAAGAGTCTACCTTTGGGTGGGCTTCATAACGATGCCAGTCCTGCGTATCGTCCTGTGTTGTATATGTGAGGGTGGAAGCAATGACAAAAGGAAAGGACGTGAGTAAGTGGGTAAAGATTGTGCTGATTGATTATTGCTTTGTAATTTCGAGGGGGGTCCCCTACTAGTGAATTTGATCTCTCTCAGCAATTCTATTATTGGAGTGGTGGGATTAGTGACTATTTTTTTAAATCTTTGAATTTTTGGACCGGGGGGGGAAAGAACCCCTTCATCTTGTGGGAGGAAAGGTGTGTAAGCAAGAGGCTATTAGATCGTCATTGGTAAACGCCCGTAGGGTTTCCCCCTCGAAATCTTTAAGGACCTGGTGCCGGGAAAAATAATTTATGAAGGTCGTAGAAATGGTAAATCAGACCACCCTGAGGATTTTAGATGTTCAGAAACTGTTCTAAGGTGTTGTGTCCCCCCGCCTTTGCAAAATTTGTCATCATTACCTTTTCCCAACCAATACCCCGCCCCGGTGAGTTAGTTGACCCCTTGGCTGTGCCTTATTTTTTTGCTTGTTTGGTTTGCCCCGGTCCGTCTCTTGTTGTGGTTTGTTTCTGTCTTGGTACTGTTTTTTGCCGTTTGGTTTTCTGATCCCCCGGCTAGTTTGGTTATTCTTGCCGCTCCCCTTTTTTTCGCGTGTCCCCCTTGTTGCCGGCTATCCCGCGATGTTTTGTCTATGCCCCCTTTGGGAACTTTCCTTAGTTTTTTTGTCCTGATTGGGTTACCACGCCCCCCCGAGCCCGGTTTTAAGGGCCCCCGGCGAAGCATTCTCTATCTTTACTGCTCCCCTGGAGACCTGTAGCCCCCTCGCCCCCTTGCTTTTACGGCTTTGGGGCTGTTAGCTGAAGCACGCATCTTCAGCTACTGCCCCGTGCCAGGGTTCTTTGAGTGCGTCTGTCTTTTAGGCACGCCACTGGCCAGTGAGCAAATGCAGTGGGTGATCGTGATTTATAATGAGCTACTTTTTTTTTTTTTTCCTGTTGTGTTATGGATTAGTTCCCTTTCTGAGCGGAAAGCCCCGACTCAGATGTTAGAAATGTTTTAGGAACAAAAAATTTGGCTCAGTCTCAGCAGTGATGGCTGACACTGTGCAGGGGGCTTTATATCGGGGGGCCCCTGGGACAGGGGGTTTAAACGTTATTTAGTTTCCCCAAGCCCCGGTTAAATTTCCAAAATACCTTTTGGAGAAGAAAAGGAAATTTTAAAATTTTCAAGAGGGGTGTAAGATTTTTTTTCTTTTTTGCCCCACTCTTCTGGGGATAAAATCGAGGGGGGGGGTCATTATGTCTCTGTTAAGGGGAGCCCCCCAGGCTTGGGC
>JARQOD010013948.1:0-12754 GCA_033576555.1 Oophaga sylvatica
CGTCAACATCTTCTTCTATTTGCAGGTTACGAGATGTACAAGTCTGAGGTTATGTCTAGAAATGAAGGTGGTCAGGGACCATGGACTGGAGATTATCTTGGTGGTAAAGACCAAGGTGAGAAATTTATTTTTTTTCCATCCAGCCCGTGAGCCGCTCATCTCTGGAGTCTTACGTTTTTATTCGGTAACTTGGTTTTGTTTCTTTTATGTAACAGAGACAGAATACGGAGCAGCCTGGGAAGCTGGTATGGTTGGTCAAGACCTCCAGAAGATCTACCAAGAAGAAATGGGAGTAGAGCATGAAAACCAGATCTTGCCACCAACTCCTCCAGACGTGGAGCTCTCTGAAGAGAAACCTCACATTTGTAGCTGCTGCGGTAAAAGCTTCAGTTGTTACACTGCTGTGGAGAGACATCGCGCCTTGTGCGAAGAGCAGCATCTGACCAAACTGCAAAAAACTCGCCAAGGACAGAGGCCATTCCACTGCTCAGAGTGTAAAAAGAACTTTTCTGAACGATCCGCTCTCCTGCGCCATCGGAAGACACATTCCGGTGAGAGACCGTACAAGTGCTTGGACTGTCACAAGGCGTTTAGTCAGAGTTCTGCTTTAACAAAGCATCGGAGGAGTCACACTGGGGAGAGGCCTTACTGCTGCTCTGTGTGCTCAAAAGGCTTTATCCAAAATTCTGACCTGGTTAAACACCTTCGCACCCATACCGGAGAAAGGCCATATCAGTGTTCTGCCTGCCCTAAGAGCTTTGCAGAAAGTTCCGCTTTGATTAAACACAAGAGAACACACTTTGCAAATCGTCCCCAAAGTAGAAACCAAATTAAACAGGTGAAGATAGAGGCAAGTTCGCCGAGCAAAGAGCAGGGCGTACAGTGCGCTCAGGGGAACACGACTGGAGCAGCAGACTCTCAGTACACATGTACAGACTGTGGGAAGTCGTGGAAGCAGTGGACATCCTTCACCCGACATCAAATGATGCATTCCAGAGAGAGATCCCACAAGTGCTTAGATTGCAGCAAGAGCTTCATCCAGAGATCTGACTTGGTCAAGCACATGAGGACACATTCTGGAGACAGACCTTATCAGTGCATACAGTGCAACAAAGGCTTCATCCAGAAATCTGACCTGGTGAAGCATCACCGGACGCACACCGGAGAAAGGCCGTTCCAGTGCACTCACTGTCACAAGATGTTTGCTGAACGATCTGCCTTAGCCAAACACCAGAGAACGCACACGGGGGAAAAGCCCTACAGGTGCCCTACCTGTGGGAGAGGGTTTTCTCAGAAATCAAATCTCCTATTGCACCAAAGAATTCACTCTGGAGAACGTCCTTATAGTTGTTCTCAGTGTGATCGGACATTTATACAGAAGTCAGATATGGTGAAGCATCAGGTAGTGCACACAAGGCAGCAGTGTTTATCTGTCAGCCCTACAGCGAAGGAGTCCTGTTCTTACACCTGTGGCGAGTGCAGCCTGAGCTTTAGCCACTGGTCTGATTTCCAAAAGCATACCCTGGTGCACAGTGGACACAACCTTCTCCGATGCACCGAGTGCAACAAGGACTTCATCCTGAAGTCAGATCTGTTGAAACATATCCGAAGCCACAAAGTAGACAAGCCCTATCTCTGCAAGATATGTTCTAAGAGCTTCATGCAGAAGTCCGATCTCCTCAAACATTGTCGGACTCACACAGGGGAACGTCCGTATGCATGTCAGTGTTGTAACAAGACCTTCGCTGAGAAATCTGCTTTAATTAAGCACTGTCGAATCCACACGGGGGAAAGGCCACATAAATGTGCTCTGTGTGAGAAAGCCTTTCTGCAGAGGTCAGCTCTAACGAAACACATGAGGAAACATACGGGGGAGAGGCCTTATGCCTGTGGCCAGTGTGGAAAGAGCTTCATTCAGAATTCAGATCTAGTCAAGCACCAAAGAATCCACACTGGGGAGAAGCCCTATCATTGCCTGGAATGTAATAAAAGGTTTACCGAAGGGTCTTCTTTGGTGAAACATCGGAGAACGCACAAAGGAGAGAAGCCGTATAAGTGTCAGCAGTGTGAGAAGACATTTAAACAAAGCTCGGACCTGATTAAACATCGTTTACTTCACATTGTAGAAGAGCCACCGACCGCCACCGCTTTTCATGAAATAATCATTGTAGACCCCGAGAATCTGAGCGAGAATACGATGGAAGAGGGTTACCCGTATCGATGCACAGAATGTGCCCATGTGTTCCATAATAGACCAGCCTTTAAGAAGCATTTGAGAACGCACAAAATAGAAAGACAGTACCCATGCAGTAAGTGTCCCAGGACCTTCTTACAGACCTCAGACTTAGTCAAACATTTGCGAACCCATACGGGAGAGCGGCCCTTTCATTGTACAAAGTGTGGAAAGGCTTTCATTCAGAATTCAGACTTGGTAAAACACCAAAGAACTCACACAGGGGAACGACCGTTCAAGTGTGACGTGTGCGACCGTGGCTTTGTGCAAAAATCTGCACTGACGAAACACATGAGGACTCACACAGGTGAAAAACCGTATCGATGTGAGCTCTGTGGGAAATGTTTTATCCAGAACTCTGATCTAGTGAAGCATCGGAGGATCCACACAGGAGAGAAGCCGTACCGCTGCCCTGAATGTGATAAGACCTTCACCGAGGGGTCGTCCCTGATCAAGCACCGCAGGATTCACAATAGAGTGCAGCCACACTTGTGCAAAGAATGTGGAAAAAAGTTTAGTCAGATCTCCAATCTCCTTAAACACATGAAATGGCACGATGAAGAAAAGTCGCGTCTAGCCGACGCACTCAAGAACGAAATCGTAGTCTCTGAGAGACTCGACCACGCAGCTTCCTTAACGCACAAGAAGGTGGGAGGTAAAAGGTTGTTTCCGTGCAGCGTGTGCGGAAACAGTTTCACGCACAAGTCCGTGCTAATTAAACACTTTCGTATCCACACGGGAGAACGACCCTACAAGTGCAACCTGTGTGTCAGGAGCTTCATCCAGAAATCCGACCTTGTGAAGCATTACCGTACACACACAGGTGAGCGGCCGTATCACTGCCAGGAATGTGGACGAAACTTTGTTGAACAGTCAACTTTGTCTAAACATCAGAAAAGGCACCGCAAAGCTGAGGAGGAGGGCAATGTGCCGCAGAGTGCGGGACTGAAGCACCAAATCACCTATTGGGGGGAATCCGCGGACAGTCCTGGGAGTTTGATACCAAAGTTTCACATTATTAAACAAGAAGATAATCTTCCGTTCATTCGGCCTTTGGGCAATTCTAAAAGTTTACCCTCTTTGCTTAAACACAAACGAAAGGTGACAAAAACACAGTCGTACACTTGTCCAGAATGCGGTAAGACGTTCAGCCACCGTTCCGTGTTCTTAACCCACAGGAAGACTCATGGGGATCAGCTCCACGTCTGCAGCGTGTGTGGCAAGAAAGTCAGCCAAAGATCGGCCCTGGTGAAACACATGAGGACGCACACTGGAGAGAAACCCTACCAGTGTCACACATGTGCAAAGGCTTTCATTCAGAATTCGGATTTAGTGAAGCATGTGAGAACCCACACGGGAGAGAAACCATACAAGTGTGACTTCTGCGAGAAACGCTTCATCGATCGGTCTGCAGTGGTGAAACACCTGAGGACTCACACCAGAGAGCGCCCGCACAAGTGTCAGGAGTGTGGGAAAGGATTCGTGCAAAAGTCTGACCTGGTAAAGCATATGAGGGTTCACACAGGGGAGAACCTGTATCCGTGCAACTCGTGTCACCAAACGTTCAGCTCTCATTCTGCCTTCTTCAAGCACAGACATAAGTGCCCCGAGGTGACGTCGTACCAAGATCCCAACCTCTTCTACCCGGATCTGTTAACCTGGGAAGAGCAGCCACCTCCTGAGGCTCTTCACATAGAAGGTTCTAGGTTATTGATGAGGGCATCCGGAATGGCCCTGTGACGGACGTCCGGACACAGCGGAGGGGATCAAAAAAACAACGTGAATGAAAACGACATCTGTAAAGTTAAAGGTTGAACTGAATTATTAAACAAAATAATTTATAGCATAGTCTTTTTAGCGTCAGGTATGTGGTGAGATTAGGTGGCCAGTTAAAAATCCTGAATCTGACCCATTTTTCTTTCTTTGCATAAATAAGGGGAAACCTAAGCCACCAAGAACCTTTTATGTTCATATTTATGAAAATAAAGCGCCATCGTTATTTTATCCTCACCCGAGTGCTGGACATAGTTCCGTTTTCTGTTTTGTACGCTGCTGTAACAGTCTGTGCACCGGACTTTTAGGCGAGCTGCTGGCGTTTATCTCGTTCACAGTCTAAGGCCTCCATCACACATCCTGATATTTCCGGTACTGTAAAAACCAGTACCCGTGCTATCAGTGTCCGTGTGTAACATACGTGTGGCATCCATGAGCCGCATCAGTGTGACACGTACTGGTGCCTGGGAAAAAGCAGTACTGTTAGCGCTGTTCCCATCGTTGTTGCCTGGTCTTCCTGTTATCAGGCAACGCTGATGAGACTTGTAGTCAGCACCGGCTGTCTGTGTATCAAGCATATTACATAAATAAACCAGCATGGGGTCCCCCTTAATTGTCCTAACCAGCTGGGGGAAAGCCAACAGCGTGTTAATATTCTGGGAAGGGGCTAATAGCCATAAAGGTTCCCAGTGTATTAATATCAGCTCACAGTGGTTGGCTTAGCCTTTACTGGTTATTGCAGGGAGACCCCCTTATAGTTACTAACCAGCAAAGGCCCAACAGACACCTGTGGGCTGATATTAATAGGCTGGACGTAGCCATGGATACTGGCCCCCCTCCCAGACTAAGAACATTAGTCCTCAGCCGCTCCAGAAATGGCACATCAATTACATGCGCCAAATCTGGCACTTAGCCTCCGCTCTTCCCACTTGCCCTGGTGCGGTAGCAAGTGGGGTAATAGTTTGGGGTTTAAGTGAGCTGATTTATGTCCGCTGAAATCAAGCCCAGGGGTTAGTAATGGAGTGGTGTCCATGATAAACCCCCATTACTAACCCCAGTCAAAATTGATAAAAGACACATACAAAGTCTTTTAATTGAAATATACACTCTCCGACCCATTTATTAACAAAAAAAAAAAAATCTTAAGATACTTTCACCATTCCACCGATAACCCATAATGCTCATGTCTCACAACAATCCCCAATTCAGTTACATCCAGATGGTGTGGTGAGCGGTGACATCAGCGATGCGACAGCTCACTACGCCAGCCATACTGAGTGTGAGAACCGCTGCCTGTCACCGGCAGTCACGCAGCCGCGTTCTCATGCTCAGCGTGAGCAGTCGCATTACTGATGTCACCGCTCACCAAACCATCTGGATCATTGCGTGACATCAGATTAATGGATTATCGGCAACCAGGTGAAGATTGCTTAGATTTTTTATTATTAACAGATGGGTAAAAGGGTCAGGAAGGGATTATTTCAATTAAAGGACTCTGTGTGCCTTTATTAAATTTGACTATGGGGTTAGTAATGGGGGTGTTTAAGAGACGCCTCTCCATTACGAACTCCTGAGATTGATGTCAGCAGACAAAACAGCTGACAACCCCACAACTATTACCCCACTTAACCTCCGCTCTTCCCATTAGCCTTGGTGCGGTGTCAAGTGCCAGATTTAGTTCATCTGGTTGCGCCATTTCTGGGGCGGTTGAGGTTCTTAGTCTAGGAGGGGGCCAATATCCATGGCCCTTCCAACCTATTAATATCAGCACAAAGCTGTCTGTTCAGCCTTTGCTGGTTAGTAAATTTTGAGTTGCCCCCCCCTATAATAACCAGTAAAGGCTAAGCAAACAGCTGTGACCTGTTATTAATAGGCTGGGAACCTTTGTCTATTGGCCCCTTCCCAGAAAATTAACAACAGCCCCCTGCTGTCAGTTTTGCCTTAGATGCAGTTATTCCTAATACATGAGATATACAGGTGTATCTCACAAAATTAGAATATCATAGTGAATTTATTTCAGTTCTTCAATACAAAAAGTGACTCCTATATTCTATAGAGTTATTACACACAGTGATCTATTCTAAAGTCATTACACAGAGTGATCTATTCTATAGTCATTACACACAGATGATCTATTCTATAGAGTCATTACACACAGAGTGATCTATTCTATAGAGTCATTACACACAGAGTGATCTATTCTATAGAGACATTACACACAGTGATCTATTCTATAGAGATTACACACAGAGTGATCTATTCTATAGAGTCATTACACACAGAGTGATCTATTCTATAGTCATTACACACAGAGTGATCTATTCTATAGACTCATTACACACAGAGTGATCTATTCTATAGAGACATTACACACAGTGATCTATTCTATAGTCATTACACACAGAGTGATCTATTCTATAGTCATTACACACAGAGTGATCTATTCTATAGAGTCATTACACACAGAGTGATCTATTCTATAGAGACATTACACACAGTGATCTATTCTATAGAGACATTACACACAGAGTGATCTATTCTATAGAGCCATTACACACAGAGTGATCTATTCTATAGAGACATTACACACAGAGTGATCTATTCTATAGAGTCATTACACACAGAGTGATCTATTCTATAGAGTAATTACACACAGTGATCTATTTTATAGAGTCATTACACACAGAGTGATCTTTTTCCCCTTCCATTCTCCCCAGACATCTCACAGTCTCCTCAGAACTGTTCCTCCACATACAATCCTTTTTCTCCAGAAACACACGGCCACACCATGTCTTATCCTGTTCCCACCTTCTAACGCTCTGTCTGTTACTCCTCATCGCTGGCGATGTATCCCCAAATCCAGGCCCTCCTCAACACATCCCCACACTCACTTCTATCACCCTGCCACGATCCTCTACACGTCTTCGCAACCATGATAACCTCATACCCATTCACCCAGCCCCCACTCCTCCGGTCCCCTATCTGGAGCTCTATGGAACGCACGCTCTGTCTGCAATAAACTCATTTATTCCACGACCTCTTTATCACCAATAAACTCTCCTTCCTTGGCATCACCGAAACCTGGCTCACACCCTCTGACTCAGCCTCACCAGCTGCACTCTCATACAGTGGATTCCACCTATCTCATACCCCCCCGCCCCAGCAACAAACTTGGTGGAGGAGTTGGTTTGCTCCTATCTGACACCTGCTCCTTTACCCCAATTCCACTACCCCCCTCCGCTACTATTCCCTCATTTGAGGTGCACTCCGTCCGCATCTACTCCCCTCCAACCTCCAGCTTGCTGTCATCTACCGCCCCCCAGAACTTGCCTTCTCCACCTTTCTCGATCACTTCACCACCTGGCTGCTCCATTTCCTCTCTGTTGACATCCCCACTATCATCATGGGTGACTTCAACATCCCCATTGATGCTTCCACCCCAGCGGCCTCTAAACTCTTATCGCTCACTGCCTCCTTCGGCCTCACTCAATGGTCCTCTGCGGCCACTCACAAAGATGGTCACATGCTGGACCTTATCTTCACCCGCCTCTGTTCCCTTACTAATCTCACTAACTCACCCCTTCCCCTGTCTGACCACAACCTACTGACGTTCTCTTCTCTCTCCTCTTCTAGTGCACAACCCCCACTCCACAAACTCACTCACCCTCGCAGAAATCTCAAACACCTCAATTTACCAATGCTCTCTGAGTCCCTCCTCCCTCTTACAGACATATCTTCACTTCATGACACAGATTCTGCTGCCACCTTTTATAACACTACAATATCAGCAGCACTTGATTCGGCTGCCCCCCTCACACATAGCAAAACTTGTACAATCAACAGGCAGCCCTGGCTGACAAGCCTCACCAAAGAACTGAGACGGGCTTCCAGGGTTGCTGAGCGGAGATGGAAAAAAATCCCGCTCTGCCGAGCACCTAACCGCATACAAGCAGTCCCTCACCAGCTTCAAGTCCACACTCACTGCTGCAAAGCAAACTTCTCATCTCTCATATCCTCCCTGTCTCACAACCCTAAACAGCTCTTCAAAACTTTCAATTCTCTACTCTGTCCCCCAGCACCTCCTCCTTCTCCTCTCATTTCTGCTGAAGACTTTGCCTCTTTCTTTAAGCAGAAGATCGATATGATCAGAGAAAGCTTTGGCCCACAGCCCCCATTGCCCCTCTTAGCTGCTCAACCCTCTTCCTCCAAAACCAAGTTCTCCACCTTGACAGAAGATCAGCTTTCCACCCTCCTATCAAGATCACACCTCACCACTTGCTCACTTGACCCGCTCCCATCCCACCTCATCCCTAGCCTCGCCACCGTCTTCACCCCTACTCTAACACACCTCTTCAACCTCTCACTTACAAATGGTGTCTTCCCCTCATCCTTCAAAAATGCCTTGATCACACCCATTCTCAAAAATACCTCCCTTGACCCATCCTCTGTGTCTAGCTATCGCCCGATATCTCTTCTCCCTTATGCCTCAAAACTACTGGAACAGCATGTATATCTTGAACTGTCCTCCCACCTTTCTTCCTGTTCCCTCTTTGACCGGTTACAATCAGGCTTCCGACTGCATCACTCAACTGAAACTGCCCTAACTAAAGTCACCAACGACCTACTAACCGCCAAGAGCAAGCGACACTACTCTGTCCTCCTTCTCCTGGACCTGTCTTCTACCTTCGACACTGTGGACCATTCCCTCCTGCTACAGATTCTCTCATCTCTCGGCATCACAGGTTTGGCCCTATCCTGGATCTCATCATATCTAACAAACCGAACATTCAGTGTCTCCCTCTCCCACACCACCTCCTCACCTCGCCCCCTGTCTGTCGGTGTTCCCCAAGGCTCAGTTCTAGGACCCCTACTCTTCTCCATCTACACCCTCGGCCTGGGACAGCTCATAGAATCCCATGGTTTGCAGTATCATCTCTACGCCGATGACACGCAGATCTACCTATCTGGACCTGACCTCACCTCCTTACTGACAAAAAATCCCACACTGTCTGTCTGCTATCTCAGCCTTCTTTTCTGCTCGCTTTCTAAAACTGAACATGGACAAAACAGAATTCATCATCTTCCCCCATCTCACGCTACCCCTACAGACCTGTCCATCAACGTCAATGGCTGCTCACTTTCCCCAGTCCCGCATGCTCTGTGCCTCGGAGTGATCCTCGACTCTGCCCTCTCTTTCAAGCTACATGTCCAAACCCTTGCCTCCTCCTGCCGTCTCAAACTCAAAAATATTTCCCGGATCCGGGCATTCCTTGACCATGATACTACAAAAACACTAGTGCATGCCCTCCTCATCTCCCGCCTCGACTACTGCAACCTCCTACTCTCTGGCCTCCCCTCTAGCACTCTGGCACCACTCCAATCCATCCTGCACTCTGCTGCCCGACTAATACACCTGTCTCCCCGTTATTCCCCAGCCTCTCCTCTCTGCCAAGCCCTTCATTGGCTTCCTATCGTCCAGAGGCTCCAGTTCAAAACCCTAACCATGACCTACAAAGCCATCCACAATCTGTCTCCCCCATACATCTGTGACAAGGTCTCCCGGTACATAACCACACGCAACCTTCGATCCTCTCAAGATCTCCTCCTCTACTCCCCTCTTATCTCTTCTTCCCACAACCGCATACAAAGCTTCTTCCGTGCCTCTCCCATACTCTGGAACTCTCTACCCCAACACATCAGACTCGCGCCTACCATGGAAACCTTCAAAAAGAACCTGAAGACCCACCTCTTCCAACAAGCCTACAACCTGCAGTGATCCTCAGTCTACTGAACCACCGCACGACCAGCTCTACCCTCTCCTAGTGTATTCTCACCCATCCCTGTAGACTGTGAGCCCTCGCGGGCAGGGTCCTCTCTCCTTCTGTACTTGTCTGTGCCTTGTATTGCTCATGCTTATTGTACTTGTCTATATTTGCCCCTTTCACATGTAAAGCGCCATGGAATAAATGGCGCTATAAAAATATATAATAATAATAATCTATTCTATAGATTACACAGAGTGATCTATAGAGTCATTACACACAGTGATCTATTCTATAGAGTCATTACACACAGTGATCTATTCTATAGAGACATTACACACAGAGTGATCTATAGAGTCATTACACACAGTGATCTATTCTAGAGTCATTACACACAGAGTGATCTATTCTATAGTCATTACACACAGAGTGATCTATAGAGACATTACACACAGAGTGATCTATAGAGTCATTACACACAGTGATCTATCTATAGAGTCATTACACACAGAATGATCTATTCTATAGAGTCATTACACATAGAGTGATCTATTCTATAGAGTCATTACACACAGAGTGATCTATTCTATAGAGTCATTACACACAGAGTGATCTATTCTATAGAGCCATTACACACAGAATGATCTATTCTATAGAGTCATTACACATAGAGTGATCTATTCTATAGAGTCATTACACACAGAGTGATCTATTCTAGAGACATTACACACAGAGTGATCTAGAGACATTACACACAGTGATCTATAGAGTCATTACACACAGTGATCTATAGAGTCATTACACACAGAGTGATCTATTCTATAGAGACATTACACACAGAGTGATCTATAGAGTCATTACACACAGTGATCTATTCTATAGAGACATTACACACAGAGTGATCTATAGAGACATTACACACAGAGTGATCCATAGAGTCATTACACACAGTGATCTATTCATAGAGCCATTACACACAGAATGATCTATTCTATAGAGTCATTACACATAGAGTGATCTATTCTAGAGACATTACACACAGAGTGATCTAGAGACATTACACACAGTGATCTATAGAGATTACACACAGTGATCTATAGAGTCATTACACACAGTGATCTATAGTCATTACACACAGAGTGATCTATTATATAGTCATTACACAGAGTGATCTATTCTATAGAGTCATTACACACAGAGTGATCTATTCTATAGTCATTACACAGAGTGATCTATTCTATAGAGACATTACACACAGTGATCTATTCTATAGTCATTACACACAGAGTGATCTATTCTATAGAGTCATTACACACAGTGATCTATTCTATAGAGACATTACACACAGAGTGATCTATTCTATAGAGTCATTACACACAGTGATCTATTCTATACAGTCATTACACAGAGTGATCTATTCTATAGAGACATTACACACAGAGTGATCTATTCTATAGTCATTACACACAGAGTGATCTATTCTATAGAGTCATTACACACAGTGATCTATTCTATAGAGACATTACACACAGAGTGATCTATTCTATAGAGTCATTACACACAGAGTGATCTATTCTATACAGTCATTACACAGAGTGATCTATTCTATACAGTCATTACACACAGAGTGATCTATAGAGTCATTACAGAGTGATCTATTCTATAGAGACATTACACAGTGATCTATAGAGTCATTACACAGAGTGATCTATTCTATAGTCATTACACACAGTGATCTATTCTAGAGTCATTACACAGAGTGATCTATTCTATAGTCATTACACAGAGTGATCTATTCTATAGATCCATTACACACAGAGTGATCTATTTCACACCAGACCTCCAGCAGCTTGGATTGTGGCCTCCACTCTTCCTCCAGACTCTGGGACCGTGATTTCCAAGGTCTAGTGTGAAGTCTCCACCATCAGTGATGGTTCTGGAGCCATGTCATCTGCTGGTGTAGGTCCACTGTGTTTTATCAAGACCAAAGTCAGCGCAGCCGTCTACCAGGACATTTTACATCACTTCATGCTTCCCTCTGCCGACAAGCTTTATGGAGATGGAAATGTCATTCTCCAGCAGGACTTGGCCCTGTCCGCACTGCCAAAAGTACCAATACGTTGTGTACAAACAACAGCATCACTGTGCTTGATCGGCAGCAAACTTGCCTGACCTTAACCCCATAGAGAATCTATGGAGTATTGTCAGGAGGAAGATGAGACACCAGACCAACAATGCAGACGAGCTGAAGATTGCGATCAAAGCAACCTGGGCTTCCATAACCCCTCAGCAGTGCCACAGGCTGATCGCCTCCATGCCACGCCGCATTGATGCAGTAATTGATGGCAAAAGAGCCGGACCAAGTATTGAGTGCATTTACTGAACATAGATCACTGTGTGTAATGACTCTATAGAATATATGAGGTTCACTTTTTGTATTGAAGAACTGAAATAAATTTCCTTTTTGATGATTTTTAAATTTTAGAGTTTTCCCCTGTAAATCCATCAGCGTCACCCCTTTCTCCAAACACGGGGGCACCAGGCGACAATATGAGAAAATGCACTCAGCACCCGGTGCCTTTACAAACGCTAAAACTCCTTTTTTCCCAGGTCCGGTACGGGGTTTAAAAAACGGATGTCATAAGTGTGCGGGGCGTATTTCGGGCCGTGATCCTCCAAAAAACGGACTTTTCAACGTGGTTTTTCACACAGTTTGTGGAAAAAAGCAACGGTGCGCAGAGCCATGATTTGAAAGGGGCAAAGGTGCAAGTATCTCCCGGGGTAAGTGGAAACTACCAGAGCTGATCGCCCCACACAAAGGAAATCGCCGGGATGTAAAATTACAACTCCTGCTCAAAGACTCCCGGGGTAAGAACTGTAGGGTCATGAGTCCAACCCCAACAATCCCCCCAATGTGTGAAGACCACGGGGAAAGGGGGCACGTCCTCCCAGTTATTCCCCCGGGCTAGACACGATCCAAGCGAGG
>JARQOD010013949.1:0-12751 GCA_033576555.1 Oophaga sylvatica
TTATGAACCTCATGAACAAAGCTACCTTGGCCGAGAGGCCTGGCGTCAATGGAGAAAATAGGGATCGGTTTGACCAATACACTCAGATGCATACCTTGAGCCTGAGCAAACTGAGCGTCAACCAGATTAGCCCCAGAACCACTATCCAGAAGAACAGACAATCTCTTAACTCTAGTACCAACCACCACCTCCACTGGTACAAGGAACTGAGAAGAACCGGCGGATGAAATACATACTCCCAGGTTGTCGTCCACCACACAACCTGGGATTAGCAGTTTTCCGGCGACTTTTTACTTAACAAGACACGGGATGGACATTCTCCAACAAAATGTCCCTCTTTCCCGCAGAAAAAACACCTTCTAGTCCTGCGGCGTGCCGCCAATCCCCTACTACGAAAATATGTCCCTCCCAACTGCATAGGCTCATCCGAACAGACAAGGGGAACCTCAACATAAGGGACTTTAGTAGTAGGTGGAGAAACAACAGGGAGTGGAGTTACCTCACCCCTCTCCCGAAGCCGTCTATCAGTACGGATAGCTAGGGCCATAGCAGCCTCCAGAGAAGGAGGAGACTCATACTGGGCCAAAACGTCTTTTAATTTGTCAGAAAGCCCATGACAAAACTGGCTCCTAAGAGCTGGGTCATTCCACTGAGTATCCGTGGCCCATCTACGAAACTCAGAAGCAAATTCCTCCGCCGGACGATCTCCCTGCTGTAACTTACGTAATTTGGTCTCAGCAAGAGAGACCCGATCTGGGTCATCATATACCAATCCCAGAGCAGTAAAAAATTGATCTACAGACTGTAGAGCCGGGGAACCCGGGGGAAGGGAAAATGCCCAGGATTGAGGGTCCCCTTGAAGAAGTGAGATAACAATTCCCACTCTCTGCTCATCACTCCCTGATGATCGCGGCCGAAGCCGAAAATACAATTTACATGCCTCCCGGAAGGTAAAAAATTTGTCTCGCCCACCAGTGAACCTATCTGGAAGAGCTACTTTAGGTTCAACTCTGGTTTGCTCCAGGGAAGACAAAACTTTGGACTTAATGTCCGTCAGCTCCATGGATAATCCCTGCAACTGCAGAGCCAGCTGGGCTACTGGATCCATGGTAACTAGAGATAATTTTTTTATGGCCAGTGAAAATGTCACGCTGTCTAATGATATGAATACAATGTCAGTAAACTATTTATACAGGAACCACACTCTATACAACATATAGTTTAGCAACATCAGAATGTAAGTATAAAATAGATTTACCTGACACAATCTCTGCAGAACTTTAGGGTTAATCTTGAGGACTAGATGTGCAGGAACGATATAGTTGAACTCAGGGTTAATCTTGAGGACTTGATGAGCTGTAACAGGAAAGAGGAGGACCGGGGTCTAACCTGACCCTACACTGGGGTCCTAACTAATCCCTTACCTTGGAGGTACTGATAATGGTTCAGAGGTCCAAGTCTCCAGCCTAACCCTGTCTCCTGTCAGACCCTGAACCCTGTAATCAGTCCTAAGAAGGATCCTGATTACCACCAAAGGGATATGGGCTGATCTCCGCTAAATACACAGATTAGACATATAAGACAGACAGGATAGCACTCACTTGCATACACACTCAAACACCGAAGGAACATAAATGGTCTGGGAAATAAACTCTAAGCAAGTTGAGCTTAAAACAGCTAAGGAGCTCACAACTTAAGTCAATACAGATTCATTCCTATCTGTGGTCTGCATGAAGGATTTCACTGGCAACTCCCAAAGCAGACAACCAGGAATTTAAAGGAAACCAATCAACAAATAATCAATTGCAGCCGGGAGAAACTGCACCCAGTCCCAGCACCGAGCACAGACAGAATTAACTCCCAAGCTGCCAAACACAAAGAAACAGCAACTCAGCTGTGAGAAGTCAAAATGTGCAACCGCGACGATCTTCGTGGCAATGCACACATGACACATGAATCACACAACAGCAAAACTCATTCACAATGCATAAAATCATTTGTGCAAGTTTTCACCCACTTGTCATGTGAATTTTTGAAGCTGCGATTTGCTTGCATAAAAAGTAATTAACATCCACCCAACTTATAATGACTATAGTGGGAGCAAAGTTGCATGCAATTAGAAACATTCAAGCCAAAATCTATTAGGTTAGAGTGTCACATTGCATCTGAGGTCCATTGATAGACATTAGATGCAATTTCACAAGTGAAATCATGTTCTTCATGTTATGCAACACGTGTTGCCAGATAGCCCCAGCTTTAAGATGAGTGGCAGCTGCATTTCGACTAGGTAGATGAAAAAATGCATAATTTGCAATGAATCTTTCAGAGTTTTCATCTCTTGAATACAAGCAAAAAAACAGTAGTTTAAACTTAGTGGCCAAACTGAATAATGACAATTATCAGCTTTGCAATTTCTAAGTGTAAGTTATATGAAACGAGGCTTAGGAAGTAAAACAATGGAACTGGAAGCAAGGATCACCAAGCTACGACTTGCCTACTTTGGACACATCATATGAAGATAGCAATCATTGGAGAAGGACATGAATTTCGGAAGAGAGGAAGGAACAAGGAGAAAAGGAAGACCAGCAACCTGATGGCTTTATACTGTCAAAATAATGGAGAATACCCAGATGGACCTATCTAGGCTTGCACAAGATCGATCTTCCTACAGAACGTGCATTTATCAACTCGGCAAGGCCGTTAGTGATTGCACAACTGAGATGATTGAGTGCGAGTATAAAAGACAGACATGTTACAGACATATTTTAGTCTGTTTAAAGCAAAAAGATGATGAAATAGAGATGCTAAAGCAAAATTTTGAGACCATAGATATTAAAAAATTATAAAGCATTTTCTGGGAATTCAGAAAGACAAAGACAGCAGTCTGCTATCCATGAATCAATTAAGTAATGTTTTCCTTTAGCTGATGGTAATAGGGTTACAATCTTGTTCAGAAAAATAAATACAGTGTCTGTTAGAGATGACATTAAATCTTCTCTCCAGGCTTATGGACGTGTCAGGGGTTAGATATTGCACCGCATTGTCCTTTAATGCAGTCTGAAAGGACAGTGAAGTTAATATCGGATCCCAGGAACATTCTGGAATCTGTAGCCCACCGTCTGAAGTCAGAGCAATAGTCTCCTGCTGAGATTCTATGCAATAGAATTTTATTCTCTTCCCTCCTGCTAATATTGGCCAGCTACTCTTTTACGCTCACTTGTAAATTGATGCAAGCCGCGTTTATCTTTATGTCCCAAATATTAGAAGTGAAGATGACGGCACTCGCCACATCATGGAGAAATCTTCTTTATTATATCGTAGCAAGCAATAAAAATCAGGTGGGGAAAGTGCAGGCAATAATCTTGGTGTCTAAAAGGTAGTTCAAAAGATCATTGGTATTCACCTTTTAACCCAAATTAAGTTCAATGAAGGAACTGGGTCATACTCAAATGTCAAGCAGTTGTACAAGTAAGGAAGCACTCCCACTAAACATTTTTATTGATTATAAATGTGTGTGTATGTAATGTAGTGTGAATGTAGTAATACACCTACCGCCGCTTTCTCTGGTTGTCCAGCACCATTCTTTTCTGTAACATCACCGCAATTCTGTCTAGCCGGCTCATGAAAGTCGATTTTTCAATGAATGCCTATGGAGACTCGTTGTGACACTCCATAGGCTATTATTGTAAAAGAGACTTCCATGTCACGCAGAGCGCATGCGTGACCCAGCCAGTCTGCAGAGTGGTGACGTCACAGAAAAACAGCGCTGGACTCTGAAGAAAGCTGCGGTTTATGCCAGTCTTAATAAATCTCCCTCATTGGCTTTTATTCTGTATAGAAGGAGTATTAAAAAAGCTAATTCTATGTTTTTTGTATCCACTCCCTGATTTTACTAATAAAAAAATACAAACCACATGTGCTATTCCAACCCTACACTTGCTGCAGCACCATGGCTTTTTCTTACATGAACATACTGCATCACCTCTGTGCGGTAGCTTTAAGGGAGTGTTTGAGCTTAACCTCAGGCTAGCATCATAATCTAATAGTGCTTGGATTGAAGTTTCCTGTTGCCTCCACTGTCTTGATCAATTAATAATTGAATTTTACTGAAATAAGTTGAATATCTTAATAAAAAGCTTTCTTTTGGGCAGATGATCTTACCTGGAGCTTAGATTTCGAAACCGATGAACATGGTATCAAACCAGATACATTGGAAGAGGATATCATTATCCCACATTTACCGTCAATGCTTTGCAGCAAAGATCCATCATCTGATCCATTTCAACATGTGCTATCTTCTGACTCCATACAGACTGTTCATCAAAATAGAAATAACAGATGGGATGTGGAACATCAAAGAGCATGTACTGAAACAAAGCCATTTTTATATTTAGAATGTGGGAAAAGCTTTAAGCACCAATTGACTCTTGTTACACATCAGAGAATTCACCGCACCGAGACGCCATTTTCATGTTCTGAATGTGGGAAATGTTTTTCATCCAATTCAGCTCTTGTTGTACATAACAAAATCCACACAGGAGAGAAGCCATATTCGTGTTCAGAATGTGGGAAATGTTTTGTACAGAAATCACTTCTTTTGAGACACCAGAGAGCTCACACAGGGGAGAAACCATTTTCTTGCTCAGAATGTGGGATTTGTTATTCCAATAAATCAAAACTTATTATACATCAAAGAACTCACACAGGGGAGAAGCCATTTTTATGTTCAGAATGTGGGAAAGGTTACTACGAGAAATATAATCTTGTTGTACATCTAAGAACTCATACAGGGGAGAAACCATTTTCATGTTCCGAATGTGGGAAATGTTTTAGCCAGAAAACAAATCTTTCTACACATCAGAGAGTTCACACTGGAGAGAAGCCATTTTCATGTTCAGACTGTGACAAATGTTTTGCCTACAAAGTGAATCTTGTTAAACATAAGAAAAGTCACATAGGGGGAAATCATTTTCATGCTGAGAATGTGTAAAATGTGTTAGAGAAATTACATCATATTAAGCATCAGGTATCTAGCAATTATATATATATATATATTTTCTAAATTATTATTTTGACAAATTGTACAAGAAAAGTTATATACCGTGGGTACGGAAAGTATTCAGACCCCTTTAAATTGTTCACTCTTTGTTTCATTGCAGCCATTAGGTAAATTCAAAAAAGTTCATTTTTTTCTCATTAATTAACACTCTGCACCCCATCTTCACTGATAAAAAAAACATAAATGTAGAAATTTATGCAAATTTATTAAAAAAGAAAAACTGAAATATCACATAGTCATAAGTATTCAGACTCTTTGCTCAGTATTGAGTAGAAGCACCCTTTTGAGCTAGTACAGCTGTTAGGGCAGTGAGAATCTGGAATTTCTTGCCTGAGGAGGTGGTGATGGCGAATTCAGTGTAGGACTTAAGGGTATGCCACACTAAACAATATCGCTAACGGGATCGCTAAAAAACGTCACTATTTAGCGATCCCGTTAGCGATGTTGTTCAGTGCGGCAGCTTCCAGCGACGAGCTTCCTGCTGTGATCTCGCTCGTCGCTGGAATCGTTCCGGACCCTATTTTCTCGTCGGCGCTCCCGCTGGGTAAGTATCTAATCGCTGTGTGGCACCTTTTCTTAGCGATTTAGCGGTACTTTTGTACCGCTAAAGTCGTTAAGAAGATCGCTAACGGCGATAGCGTCGTTACCTATATCGCTAAATGTGGCCGCATTTAGCGATATAGAAACAATCCCGCTAGCGATCGCATTAGTATGCGTCGTTATTGTGATCGCTAGCGGGATTGTTTAGTGTGGCAGTACCTTTAGATCTAGGGATTTATTCTGATGGAATATAGGCTGAACTGGATGGACAAATGTCTTTTTTTCGGCCTTGCTAACTATGTGGCTAAGTATGTTACAGCCATGAGTCTTCTTGGGAATGATGCAATAAGTTTTTCACACCCGGATCCTTTGCCATTCTTCCTTGCAGATCCTCTCCAGTTCTGTCAGGTTGTATAGTGAACGCTGGTGGACAGCCATTTTCAGGTCTCTCCAGAGATGCTCAGTTGGGTTTAGGCAGGGTTCTGGCTGGGCCAGTCAATAAGGGGCACAGAGATTTTCTGAAGCCACTTCTTTGTTATTTTAGCTGTGTGCTTAGGGTCATTGTCTTGTTGGAAGTTGAACCTTTGGCTAAGTCTGAGGTCCAGAGCACTCTGGAAGAGGTTTTCATCCAGGATATCTCTGTACTTGGCCCCATTCATGTTTCCTTCAATTGCAACAAGTCGTCCTGTCCCTGCAGCTGAAAAAACACACCTATAGCATGATGCTGCCACCACCATGTTTCACTGTTGGGATTGTACTGGGCAGGTGATGAACAGTGCCTGGTTTTCTCCACACATACAGCTTAGAATTATCACCAAAAATCTATGTTCGTCTCATCAGATCAGAGAATCTTATTTCTCATAGTCTGGGAGTCCTTCATGTGTTTTTTAGCGAACTCTATGCGGGCTTTCATACTTCTTGCACTGAGGCGAGGCTTCCATTGGGTCACTCTGCCATAAAGGCCTGACTGGTGGAGGGCTGCAGTGATAGTTGACTTTATGGAACTTTCTCCCATCTCCCTACTGCATCTGTGCAGCTCAGCCACAGTGATCTTGGGGTTTTTCTTTACCTCTCTCACCAAGGCTCTTCCACGATTGCTCAGTTTGGCTGGACGGCCAGTTCTAGGAAGACTTCTGGTGGTCCCAAACTTCTTCCATTTAAGGTTTATGGAGGCCACTGTGCTCTTAGGAACCTTGAGTACTGCAGAAATTCTTTTGTAACCTTGGCCAGATGTGTGCTTTGCTAAAATTCTGTCTCTGAGCTCCTTGGCCAGTTCCTTTGACCTCTTGATTCTCATTTGGTCTGACAACCACTGTGAGCTGTGAGGTCTAAAGGGTATGCCACACTAAACAATATCGCTAACGGGATCGCTAAAAAACGTCACTATTTAGCGATCCTGTTAGCGATGTTGTTCAGTGCGGCAGCTTCCAGCGACGAGCTTCCTGCTGTGATCTCGCTCGTCGCTGGAATCGTTCCGGACCCTATTTTCTCGTCAGCGCTCCCGCTGGGTAAGTATCTAATCGCTGTGTGGCACCTTTTCTTAGCGATTTAGCGGTACTTTTGTACCGCTAAAGTCGTTAAGAAGATCGCTAACGGCGATAGCGTCGTTAACTATATCGCTAAATGTGGCCGCATTTAGCGATATAGAAACAATCCCGCTAGCGATCGCATTAGTATGCGTCGTTATCGTGATCGCTAGCGGGATTGTTTAGTGTGGCAGTACCTTTATATAGACAGGTGTGTTTATTTAAAAATCAAGTCCTATCAGTTTAATTAAACACAGCTGGACTCCCATGAAGGAGAAGAACCATCTCAAGTAGGATTACAAGGAAATGGACAGCATGTGACTTAAATATGAGTGTCTGAGCAAAGGGTCTGAATACTTATGACCATGTGATATTTCAGTTTTTCTTTTTTACTAAATTTGCAAAAATTTCTACATTTCTATTTTTTTTTTTTTTCAGACAAGATGTACATTACTGAGGAAAAAATGAACTTTTTTGCATTTACCAAATAGCTGTAATGAAAGAGAGTAAAAAATTTAAAGGGGTCTGAATATTTTCCGTACCCACTGTATACATAAGTTATAATCAGAGTAAGTCAGACATTTAAATGGGAAATGGAAAGCAATTTGGAGCGCTGGCTGATAATTAGGAAATGTATGTAATTACCAATAAATATCAACAAACATCTAAAAATTTCTTTGCAGTCTTTGCATTGAGTTGCAGGTTGCTTTACAACTATGGGAAAATTAACTATATTTAAAGCATCTGAAATAAATGAAAGCGCTTGTGAATGATTTGTTCCCAAGTGTGATTTGTCTTCAGTGTGTGAAATTGGATTAAGAAAATTTAGAAGAGAGTAACCCATACTAAATCACTGTATGTTATTCCTTATATTCCTATGTTGTGTAATCCCCATTAGTAAAAAGTACTTCATTAATAACAATGCCATCCAATGTACATCTTGTTGCATGTACGCAGTCCTTGAACAGTCATTTGAAGTTGCATACTGCTGTGCTAAATGTGTGCACATTGTAGATTTAGATGCCCAGGCAGTTTAAAGGGAAGAGTGTCCGGTAGGCTAGTCTTAATCTGGCACACCCCAACAAGTTTGCTCAGTTGAGGATGAGGCAGATGAGGGGAGTGTCAGTGCAGGGTTAGCACTGCTATAGCTAGACCTGTCCACTGAAAGCTTGGAGTGTCTACTTCAGTAAAGGGGGAAATATGAGCACAAGGCAGTCCAGACAGGCCCTGGTAATAGGGAATTCAATTATTAGGTGTAGAGACCATGCAATCTGGTCACAAGAGACCAGGATCGCCGAATGGTGGGTTGTTTTCCTGACACTATAGTTTGACATAGCACTGATAGGGTTGACAGCTTGCTGAGGGCAGCTAGTGAGGACCAAGCGGTCATACTGAATGAACATGCACACCAATGACAAAGTTAGAAGTAGGTGACAGGTCCTTTTAAAAAATTATTTCAGTGAAGTAGGCTGTAGTATTTTCTGAAATAGTGCATGTACGACGTGCTACACCAGCGAAACAGCGGGAGTTTATGGAGGTGAATCAGTGACTCAGGAATTAATTTAGGAAGGAGGATTTGGTACTTTTGGAGAAATGTGTGACTTCTCTGTTGGCTACAGGCTCTACGCTATGGATGCTCTGCACCTCAATGGGGAGGATGCTGCTGTGTTGGGGGGGAAATGCCTAGAAGGTTGGTGGAGTTAGATGCAAAAGTTATGATACGGTGGTGATAACTGAAACTTGTTTTTTGAGGTTTGTTATAACTCTCCAAATATAATGGAAGTGGCAGAAAATATCCTCATAAAGCAAATATATAAGGCAGCAAATCGGGGATAAGACATTATTATGGGTGACTTTAATTACCCTTGTATAAATTGGGGAGTAGATTCCTGCAGGTGCAGCAAAGTATGCAGATTTTTGACAATAATTAAGGTCAATTACCTTTCACAACTGGTTCGGGATCCAACAAGAGTGGGCACTGCTGGACCTAATAGTAACCAATAGGCCAGAAAGAATATTAAATAACCTGGTTGGGGTCACTACAGAGTGATCTATCTCAAGTGTTTATGTCAGGAAATATTACTTTTTTTTTTTTTTATTGTTCTAGTCACACATACAGAGCTCTGCTGCATCTCCTTGGTTTGGGAATGACTTGCAGGCACAGCTCAGACATCCACCCTCACAAAGCTGCAGCCTCCCCCTCTTCTGTCCCCTTCCTCTCTCTCTCCTTGCTGGAATGTCCACTTCCCCCTCTCCTGCTATGCAGCTGTGTAACGTGAAAACTAAAGTAAAAGGTTAGGAGCACATGGCTTTTTGTCTATTCCAGTGTTCATTGCAGATCAAATATAATAGCACCGATTTTTCATAGAGGTGGGACTCCTACGTTTTTGGCATCCGCATAATTAGAACTACCCACTGGTGGGTTTTGAAACTTCGGTGAGCATCAGTAGCCGAGAAAGGGATTTCGACCTGACTGAGCCACACAGCCACGGCATGTTTAGTCTTAAATGAAAGGGAAACTCGTAAGCAAACCTATGATACCCCTGTTGTCTCTGTCAGAGGTTCTCACCCAGAGATATGACCAATAGAAGATTTCTAGTAACTTTCTAAAGGGGGCGTAATCAGCCCACCATGTGACGTCATCGAGGGAGGAGACCCTTGGTTTTGGACAAAGGTATAAAGCTCAGAAGCACAAAGGGGGGTAATTTGCCCGGGGTGCTAGCTAGTAGGCAGCTGTGCTGATGAACCATTTTCCCTTTGGGAAGGTGCCCCTCCCCCTACTCCACATGGTGTGCCATTGACTGAAATATGCAAGTCCATCTTTTAATCCATTTTTATTTTGTAATTGCCTGTATATACTGGATAAACTATACTGGATAGGCTGTATAAACTTATCACCACGTCTCCGTGCTAAATTCACGCTACCTAGTGGTTTGGCTCCTGACCCAATATTGATATTAATATAGAACTAGGAGCTGGTGGCACCGAGTGTTCTGGGGATTTGGGGAGACTCTGCTAGTGACAGAACAGAGGTTTTATGTGTATATTACCTGCCTGAGTCTGGTGACATACGTACTGCCCTCCCTGCAGAGTGCCCAATAGCCATACATGACCAGGCAGCCCTTCTGGCGACTACTTATTCTAGGTGTAGTTCCCCGACTGACCTCAGAGAGCTGCAAGTTCCAAACCGGAAAGTGGGATATAATAAATCCCTGACGAAGTGGGGGGGCAACATTTATTTCTGTTAATGTTGATGATTATGGCTTACAGCCAATGAAAACCCAAAAGTCATTATCCATTATCTCAGTAAATTAGAATACTTTATAACACCAGCTTGAAAAATGATTTTAAAATTCGAAATGTTTGCCTACTGAAATGTATTTTCAGTAAATGTACTCAACACTTGGTCGCGGCTCCTTTTGCATCAATTACTGCATCAATGCGACATGGCGGTGATCAGCCTGTGGCACTCCTGAGATGTTATGGAAGCCCAGGTTGCTTTGATAGCGGCATTCATCTCATCTGCATTGTTGGGTCTGGTGTCTCTCATCTTCCTCTTGACAATACCCCATAAATTCTCTATGGGGTTAAAGTCAGACGAGTTTGCTGGCCAATCAAGCACAGTGATACTGTTGTTTTCTGAACCAGGTTTTGGTACTTTTGGCAGTGTGGACAGGTGCCAAGTCTTGCTGGAGAATGACACTTCCATCTCCAAAAAGCTTGTCAGCAGAGGGAATCATGAAGTGCTCTAAAATTTTCTGGTAGACGGTTGCACTGACTTTGGTTTTGATAAATCACAGTGGACCTACACCAGCAGTTGACATGGCTCCCGAAACCAACATTGATTATGGTTACTTCACACTAGACCTTGGAAATCAAGGTCCCAGAGTCTGGCGGAAGAGTGGAGAGACAGACAATCCAAGCTGCTTGAGGTTAATGCATCAATGTGGCATGTCATGGAGGCGATCAGCCTGTGGGACTGCTGAGGTGTTAAGGAAGCCTAGGTTGCTTTGATAGCAGCCTTCAGCTCATTTGCATTGTTGGGTCTGGTGTCTCTCATCTTCCTCTTGACAATACCCCATAGATGAGTTTGCTAGCCAATCAAGCTCAGTGATACTGTTGTTTTTAAACCAGGTATAGGTACTTTTGGCAGTGTGGACAGGTGCCAAGTCCTGCTGGAGAATGAAATTTCCATCTCCAAAAAGCTTGCCAGGAGAGGGAAGCATGAAGTGCTCTAAAATTTTCTGGTAGACAGCTGCTCTGACTTTAGTCTTGTTAAAACACAGTGGGCCTTCACCAGCAGATGACATGGCTACCCAAACTATCACTGATTGTGGAAACTTCACACTAGACTTCAAGCAGCTTGGATTGTCTGTCTCTTCACTCTTTCTCCAGACTCTGGGACCTTGATTTCCAAATGAAATGCAAAATTTACTTTCATCTGAAAGCAACACCTTGGACCACTGAGCAACAGTCCAGTTCTTTTTCGCCTTGGCCCAGGTAAGACGGTTCTGGCGTTGTCTATTGGTCATCAGTGGCTTGACACAAGGAATGTGACACTTGTAGCCCATGTCCTGGATGCGTCTGTGTGTGGTGGCTCTTGAAGCAATGACTCCAGCAGCAGTCCACTCCTTGTGAATCTCCCCCAAATTTTTGAATGGCCTTTTCTTAACAATCCTTTTAAGGCTGCGGTTATCCCGGTTGCTTGTGCATTTTTTTTTCTACCACACTTTTTCCTTCCACTCAACTTTCCATTAATATGCTTGGATAAGGCACTCTGTGAACAGCCAGCTTCTTTAGGAATGACCTTTTGTGGCTTACCATCCTTGTGGAGTGTGTCAATGACTACCTTCTGGACATCTGTCACGTCAGCAGTCTTCCCCATGATTGTGGAGGCTACTGAAACAGACTAATGGATCTTTTAAAACGCTTAGAAAGCCTTTGCAGGTTAATTATTCTAATTTACTGAGATAATGGGTTGAGATTTGGGTTTTCATCGGCTGTAATCCATAAACATTAACAAAAATAAACACTTGAAATCGATCACTCTACTTGTAATGACTCTATATAATGAGTTTCACTTTTTGTATTGAAGAATTTAAATAAATTAACTTTTTGATGATATTCTAATTTTGTGAGAAGCAACTGTATGCTCAAATCAATAATGTTTATTAAATAACAGAAAAAAAAATAAAACATATAAAAATAGATAAACTGCAGAATATGAGAGGGTCCAGGCTGGTAATTACATGTGAATATGCACTAGTTATATAAAATGATCTACATATATAATTTCCAGTTGGCCTCTGTCACCGAATCCTATAAGACACCGCAGCAGTGTCACTTGTGCAGGTGCAGTTCGTGGCCGCAAGGTGTATACTCGAGTATAAGCCAGCAAGCCAGCGGGTGAGCAGCAGGAGAGAGTAACTGTGACAGCATACTCACCCTCTCCTGGCATGGTGGGTAGCCACACATACCAGGACAGGGACGGGGGGAGCCACGCATACCAGGACAAGAACAGGGGGAGCCACACATGGCAAGACAGTGACGGGGAGCCACACATAGCAAGACAGGGATGGGGGGAACTACACATAGCAGGACAGGGACGGGGGAGCCACACATACCA
>JARQOD010013950.1:0-12750 GCA_033576555.1 Oophaga sylvatica
TCTCGAATGGTCCAAAAGCTGTGGATTTAGGTACCCTCAAAACCCTCCCAAAACATTTCCGTATGAAGCACAATGGCGACCCTAGCGGATTGCGGGTTATTGCGATCGATCAGGTACATTGTGGCAGCAGAGGTGGGAACGTCAAGCGTTTGTTAGCTCAAACAGAATGTAAATGGATAGTTGAATTAGATTCAATGACCCCTATGGGGTTGAATGAAAAATTGAGTTTTGCCCCCTTTTTATAGGGTGGTTTCATCCCGTCCATCATTCTTTATGGGATATATTTTGTTTTAATTGGCTTTTTTGTTTTTATTATTAATTGTATGTTCCTTGTTTTTCTTTTATTAGCATTAGGTTGTTCCATTAACTGGCTTTTTTGAGTGAATCATCTTTAGCTGCGATATTCAGTGGAAAGGATCAAAGAATTGAGATGAAAAATGAGAATCTTATTATGGCATCAGACAATTGGGAACCGCTATCTTTTGGAGATCTAATTGTATTTATATATTGTATATAATTTCTTGTACATTGAGTATGGCACATTTATTATATCATATGTAAATGTCCGACTGACTCATGACTTATTCAACACTAACCCAGTGTGCCGTCAGCGAGATGTACCATCCCTGCCCACAGGCACTTGTTCACGTGTCCGTGGTTAGGTGCACTTTCCCTGTAGCAGCATTGTTGAGGGCCCCGGTAATGTTGTGGGACACGTGTTTGCATGTGTAATGTCATTACGGCAGACCGAGAAAAATAGTGGTGTCTTCCACGAGCCTAAAATGCAACATTTCCATCGCAAGAATACGTGAAATGTGTGAATTTAGTACTGTGGTGTTGGCTGCATATTTCCGCTTGCGTTCCAAGGACTGGGTATGAACAACTGAACGCTGCATTGGGACAAGGACGTGGACGTGATTGTTAATGATGCTAGTTGAATTGGTGTGCAACTACAGATGCAGGGCAGGAGGCATCTTTGCATGCACTATGGACAGGAGATTGGCTTGCACACACAACAGCGGAAGACGCAGTGGTATCACCCGCAGACACTGTTCATGGAGCCTGGTGTTCAACCAACAAAGTCGGGTGCATTGCTGCCATGTGCCTGATCATGCTGGTGGTGGTAAGGCTGGTAATTTTGCTACCCCTGATGATGCGGGCATAACCGGTGGTGCAATTGGCCTTTTTGGGGTTATCGGCAAAGTCTTTAAAAAACAAGATTGTTAGGGGGACATTCATTGTCTTCCTCTCCCACACCACCTCCTCACCTCGACACCAGTCTTTCGGTGTTCCCCAAGGCTCTTTTCTAGGACCCCTACTCTTCTCCATCTACACCTTCAGCCTGGGACAGCTGATGTAAAGGCACGATTTGCAATATCATCACTACGGAGATGACACACAGATCTACCTATCTGTACCTGACATTACCTCCTTATTGACCAAAATTACATGTCTTCCCGCTATATCATTCTTCTTCGCTTTCAAAAAGTGGACATGGAAAAATCAGAATACATCATCTTTCAAGCATCTCACGCTGAGTAGATCTGAGAGCTGTGTATGTATGCATCATTCGGTACCACTTTAGTAAGAGGTTAACTTAGCCCTAGAGAAAATGATTTTCCAGACATTCAAGGCCTTTTTTGCAAATTTTTTGCAGCTGTGATCTTCATCTTCTTGGTGTGGATGTGGTAAATTTCAAAGTCATCATCAATACATTCATCGTCCATATCTTGTAAAGAGGAAATCTAGTGTTTCCAAGGGTCATCGTTATGTACATTTAGTGGCATTCCTTTAACAGTGTTCGTTACACTATGACAAATAATCTTCAACTGGGATATTTGGATCTTATTGGTAATATGTATGGGTGAAGATGAAGAAGCTTGTGCCACCGGTGTGTTTATAGTTACGGACGGTGCACTCCTTTTTAAACTTAATTTTTCACGAGCATCCATAAGTTTGTTTGGTTTTCCTCCGACACTGATCTGCTTTCTGTAATTCAGCATCTCACAAACATGTAGCACTTTGCCCTTTATACAGACACATGCGTGTTTGGCAACATATTTTAGATGGGCATTTCTTAGGCCGAGTCTCATACGCGCATCTGTTACACCGATCTTCAGATGGGCATGAAACCGATTCTGGTAATTGATGGTGGCTAAACGACAAATCATTGTAGTCTGTATCCTGGCTCTCATACCTCACATAGCCACTGCTGTTATTAATCATGTACTTTCCCATTCCTGTCATCACCATGCCCCTTTTCCTGATCACTTCATCCAACGATTCGTCCGTCATATTTTTTCTAAAAACCTGTACCTTCCCAGCAGCAACTGTGTAGGAAACCACATTACAGTTTTCCAAGATGTTTATGATGCCCCTAAAAAAAAACGTATACACTATGTTGATATCTACCCCTAGAGGAAAATGTTTGCCAGTCAGTGTATGGGCTAGTCTAGGAGACCCATTCCTTTAAACTGAGCAAAGTTTTTAATCAGGCCTTCCTCCATGGCTCATCGTCCACCGCCACTAGATCACCACAGGTAACGTGTTCCATGCTGCTACAGCCAGTGTCGAATTCCTAACAAGGGTGGGTGGTTATGCTGGGTGTAAAATACTTGGTATAGAAAAGGTTGAGGTGTACCCCACAGGGGAAAATGTTTGCCAGCCCATACACCTAGTGTATGGGAATTCCAAGTCTAGAAGACCCGCTCCATTTTAATGGGACATTTTTTTATGAGGCCTTCCTCCATGTTTCTTCCAAGGGGGGATTGGGGTTATTGCGGTGCAAATGAATTGGTAGCAGGGCAGGCCTTTGCAGTCAATGCATAAGAAAACAGAATGGGAGTACAAAATCATTAATGTGAAGTGGATTTTCCTGTGCCCATCCAGTACCTGAGTTCAAAGGCATATTGAGGTGCATATGACTTGGCAGCAGGGCAGGCCTTGCTGTCAATGCATAAGAAAAGAGTATGGGAGTACAAAATGAATAATGTGAAGTGGATTTTCCTGTGCCCATCCAGTACCTGGGTTCAAAGGCATATTGGGGTGCATATGACTTGGCAGCAGGGCAGGCCTTGCTGTCAATGCATAAGAAAAGAGTATGGGAGTACAAAATGAATAATGTGAAGTGGATTTTCCTGGGCCCATCCAGTATGTGGGTTCAAAGGCTTATTGGGGTGCATATAACTTGGTAGCAGGGCAGGCCTTTCAGTCAATGCATAAGATAACAGAATGGGAGACCAAAATGAATAATGTGAAGTGGATTTTCCTATGGCCATCCAGTATGTGGGTTCAAAGGCTTATTGTGGTGCATATGACTTGGTAGCAGGGCAGGCCTTGCAGTCAATGCATAAGAAAACAGAATGGGAGTCCAAAATGAATAATGTGAAGTGGATTTTCCAGTGACCATCCAGTACGTGGCTTGAAAAGCTTATTGGGGTGCATGTAACTTTGGGGCAAGAAAGGCCTTGCATTCAATGCAACATTTTTTATGGAAGTCCTCCTGTACCTCTCGTGAAAGGGGTATTGTGATGCGTCGTAATTCTTGGCAGCCCAAACACTCACTGCATAGGCAATAACAGTTTAGGAGACCCACTGTTTAATAATGGCCCTTTAAGTAGATTAATGCCGCATGATGCCCCAGTAAAAATAGGCTCTGTGACTTTGAGTCCCTCATTCATAAATGAAACAGTATGTGTCTGCTTTTGTGGCATTCACCACATGGCCAGCAAGGGTTGTTAAATGTTACAATGATATTTCCAAGTAAATTCATTTGTATCGGTTGAAAGCAATGTTAAAGTTGAAAAACACTTCAAAAACGCTGCGTCTGAACATAGCCCAAGAGGGGGAGGAACATATTGATCTGGGGTTAATTATTTTGCCTTATATACAAGTCATTAACCTGGAAAGGATCTTTACATATTTCCCTGCCAAATCCGTTTTGGTTTAGTTTTGGTATGTTTTTTGGTGCATCGCAGTAAAAATACTCAGGTCTCCCATTGGGCTCGTTGTTCTGTCCAAGTACCCGAGTATTCCATTTTGCTCGACCTGAGCAACGAGCACCCAAACATTTTGTGCTCGCCCATTACTAGTAAGCAAGCAGTAATAGGTCAGACATACTGTTCAACCTATGAGTACACAGCATTTATATTGCTGAAAGCACAGGAGAAATCAATAAAATGTTAAGCTTTAATATCTTTCATTCGTTTTCACCCAGTGTTGTATCATAAATAACAGTTCATAGGTTTGCTCTGAGAATAGCCATATTATTGCATTTTGGGCATGGAATAAGAGCTGGGGTTTTTTCTTTTGCATCTTTGTATTCTCTGAATTGTATAGCTGACATAGCATTTTAATGTACAAATACAGCAAATAAGTTAGTTAAAGAAAAGAGATAAAATGACGATAGTACGACATAATTCGAAGGTCACAATTAGCTTTCTTTTCCTCTGGCAAATATATTGGTGGGTATTCTGAAGTGGAAGGTGTTATGCTAAATCACTCATCTAAGTCACAGCTTGGTTATGTTACCTTGACAATTACATTTTCAGTTTTAGAGTACGTCCACATGAGCGTATAAATCGGATGAGTGCAATCTGATAAAAAACGGGATTGCACTCGGACCAACGTTATTCAATGAAGCAGTGCAAAACTGCATTTTTTTTCTCAGCTGTGTTCAACGTGAGAAAAAATTGCAGCATGCTGCTATTTCACTCCGAAAACGGACGGGTGCGAGAATAAAATCGAATGTGATATGAATCATCAGAGTCACAGTTGATTTTTAGGCAGATATTGCAACTCTGTAACATAGAAACTGTAAATGGTCCTGTAAAAGATTAGTAACTGTTGAGTAAAAAACAAAAATTGCCCACTAACAGCACAGGGAATACAAGTGAGAAAAAAATCATCCAACTTTTCTGGATTAAAAACAAACCAATTTTTGACATGCTCATGTGACCCCCTATCTTAGCCAGTGTTCTGCAAAGTCATCCCCTTCTTCTACCATAAGGCTGGAGTCACACACAACGTCTAAAAAATCGGACCGTTTTAGTCGGTCGATAATCGGATTAAAATTTCATGAACATTGATGCGACTGGCATCCGATTTTTAGTAGGTGATGCGATTTTGTAGCATGTACGCTTACGTTTCACATCCGATTACCCAGCGACTACTGTTTTTTAGTGGCATCATAGCAAAATGGACATTTAACGGTTTTGAGGCCTGCAAATGATTTGAATAATGAGCCAGACCCATATTTAAGCGTGGTTTGACTGTTCTTACCCTCCCAACGTTGCCGTGGAGTGTTTGGCTTCTTAGTGGTTCCTGTTGTGTTGCTGCTAAGTTACAATTATGAGTGACAGACTAATGTTTAATAGAACTGAGCGTCTGCTGTACTATTGGCTGCTATCCAGAAGTTTTGGGGAGTCATACCCTGTAGTTGTTTCTCCCAGAATCCGCAGAAGGATGTGGGTGCATCCCCTTGTGATGCGAAGAATCAGCAAAGGGCATTTTGAGCGCCTGTATTCGACACTGCGTAGGAATCCAGACAAGTTTTTTGGCTATTGTCGCATGAGTGTTGGCACCTTTGATATTTTGCTTGACATATTGCGCCCTGGAATCACCTTTCAGAACACCAGGATGCGTCCTTCAATTTCTGCTGAGGAAAGGCTTCTTCTAACATTACGGTATGTGTGTCAACGATATGTTGATGATGTTTTCCAGAATTGAACAACTTTAACATTGTTCTTACTTTGTTCATTTTAACATACTGTACCCAATGCCATTATTACATTTTGCCCTTTTCCCTATATGCTTGTGTGTAGAAGTCATAATGGTTTGTAAGTCATAGCATTAAGTGAATGGGTGAGTAAACAAATGTACACTGTTTAAATTTGGTTAATGCAGTGCTTGTATTTGGTTTGTCTGATGTGTACATGTTTGTTGTTATTTGTGTATTGCAGGTTCCTTTGCACTGGGCTCTCATATGCTGCTCTGCATTTAGAGTTTTTAATAGGGAAATCCACCATTTCCGGAATAGTCAGCTCTACTTGTGGACAAATTTGGTCAAGACTAAATAAAGAGGTGATGCCAGAGCCCAAAATGGAAGATTGGTTGAGGATTGCACGTGGATTTCAAGAAAACTGTAATTTTCCACACTGTATTGGAACCCTGGATGGGAAGCACATACGTGTGCGTAAGCCGCCGAACTCAGGGACCCAATTCTACAATTATAAGCAATATTTTTCTATAGTTTTGTTGGCCTTGGTCGACAGTAACTACCGCTTCATAATTGTAGACATTGGGGCCTATGGAAGGACTGGAGACTCCAGAGTCTTCAATTCTTCCATTATGGGTCGGCGGCTACGCAATAACCAATTGGACTTACCACCACCATGTCAACTTCCACAGTCAAATGTGGATGCAGTGCCATATGTTGTAGTAGCGGATGAGGCCTTCCAATTAACTCGTCATGTTATGAGGCCATATCCTCGTCGCAATCTGAACCATCGGCGAAGAATATTTAATTATCGGCTTTCTCGTGCACGACGCCTGGTGGAGTGCACATTTGGTATTCTTACAGCCAAATGGCGTGTCCTACAATCAGCCATTCAGCTAAGTGATTCAAATGTTAATCTTGTAGTGCAAGCATGTGTGGTACTACATAATTTTACTAGAATGCATGAATGCTCATCAGCTGATATGCCTGACCTTGAGTCTGATAATATGACGAGGCCTATGAGACCAGTCATCCATCCTCGTCGTCCCCCTTCTGGACTCAAAGTCCGTGACTTATTGACCAATTTTTTTGTTTCCCCTGCTGGTGCTATTCCTTGGCAAGAGGAGGCCATAGCTATGTAGTGTGTTTTATGTTATATGATACCATAAACTTACTTGTGATTAATCAATTCATGGAAGACTGTAATTATTTTATGTCCACTTTACCCTACTTTAGACAGGACATAACATATAAGAATAATCACAGACAACCAATGGCACTTCACTAATTTTACTCATTAGTGTATTTTTTTGAGCCTTTTAGTGGCTGATATGTTTTGTAAACCGGACCAACATGTCCAAAGATAACAATAAAATATTTATAACATTGTCAATATGAAAAAAATAAAATATATAACTTAAATACCAATAAAAAAGCATAAAAAAAAGGTTATTACAGCTACAATTGATGGTAGCTTGGTGGTGGTGAGGATGGAGGGCCAGGTTGTGTGTTAGGCCTTCCACTATCTGCAACCTGTGTTTGACCCTGAGCTGGTGCAGAACCTAAGGTACCAGCTGGGTTACTGGCTGCATCCTGATGGCCTTGTGGGTAGGGGTACATAGGGAATTGCTGCTCATAGTCATATTGATATGACTGAGCAGTACCAGAATGACCCCCAATATGTCCATGTCTAACATATCCATGTTGTGGCCAGCCAACAACATTGGGTATGTTAGAGTGGGCATATTGTGCATGGCCACTCTGTCCCATGGCTTGGAGCTGGGTAGCTCCGTAGTATGAAGGAGCTGCAGTAGGATGAGGAGGAGGAGTTGGGTTCTGTTGGACACAAGGAGGAGGTGGAGGAGGAGGAGGATTATGATGAGGAGGAGGATCAGAGGCTGAAGCAGATTGTGAGGGCTGGGGTCCAAACAACCTTAAGACATTTTCAGGACCAACCTGCCATCTTTCTAGATAATCTAGTAGGTTGCTTGGATCATTAGGCGCTGTTCCAGCATCCACAACAATCTGCAGTCCGCCTCTGATCCGCAGTCTGTGCTGTCTTGGAATAGCCCGGAGGTAATGGGCCAGACTGCGGGAAAATGCCTCCTCCCCATCATCATTTGCTACACTGGACAAATAGTCCAGAACTCCTCGGTCCACCTGCCTCCTTGTCACAGAACCCACTCCTTCTCGTCGGCGCCTACCTCGCCTTGTGCGTTGGGAAGGAGGAGACACATCCTGAGGCCTATTAGGGCTGCTGCTCTGAGGTAGGTCCTCATGTTCCGGCTGCTGCGTTTGTGACTCCTCAGCTCCTGCAGCTGGTGGTGGTGCTGCTTGTGTGGAAGAACATGCTGCAGAGGAAGGGCCTGCCTCCTCTGTCCCATCACCAACGGGGTCTAAAAGCACTTCAGAGTCTGACCCAGTCTCCCTCTCAGTTAGGTTAGACTCAGTCCTAGAAAGGAAAGAAATAAAATAATTTAAAAATCATCAAATAACAAAGTTTTCCATGATAGTGGTTCAACAGACATGCACTTACGGTCGCAGTTCCATCACAGGCGCAAGGAAGTTGAGGCGATCAAAATATAGATACTTCCACTTCTTAGAAGCTGAAGCCCCACTACGATCCCTCATCTGCCTCTCCCTCCGGTAGCAGTCCCGACAGCTGCGCCACCGACTTGTCACATCTGTCACTACAAATTTAATAACAGCATAACGGTTATTATGACTGATATGTATTTATTAACCAAAAAAAAACATCTGTAACACTGAACATTTAAATAGTGGTCATGTATGATGGGATTTAGAATATTAACAGACATCAACATACAACCAGAAGTGTCCATGTTATAAGCACTAAGATACATTTACAAAACTGCTTGGCCCTTTACAAAACGCCTCAATAAATTTGAATTTTAGGACCTAGACACTACATCTGAGGTGAAGGGGAGTAAAAAATGTTGTAGTCAATAAATGCCGAAGCATCGATGATATTTTAATATACATGGATATTGTTTGTGAACACACACATCAATGTGTAGTTCGAAATATGAAGAGTTAGATAATGCTGCATTTTAAATATCATTTAAACACATATGCCTACATTATTAGTTTGTTCAGAACATTTAAAAAAAAAAAAATATCAGTTACATGTCTGTTAGGGTTCGATTTCCCTGCTGCACAAGGGGAGTCTCGAACCCGTCCTGCTGCGGTTTCCCATTCATCTCCGGCCGCAGTGGAGCCTTTCTCAGCAGAGACGTCGGTCCAGGCATCTTGCCCACTCCTCTACTGTGCAGTGACTTGCTGCTGCCTTTCCTGGATCTGCTATTATAGCCAGTGCTGGAGCAGTCATCTTTGAGACAAAGTCCTGCATTTTCCCATCTGAGCATGCCCAGAGTGAGATCTCTCATTGGAGATCAGGGGTCACATGTTCAGGTGCTGCAGCGGCTCCTATTGGTCCGCCAGGAAGGTCATGTAGCTACGTTTGTTTGTAACAGCTTCTCATTGGTCCTTGTTCCTGGAAGGTCCTGTAGCTGTTGCTATAAAAGGGTAGCATGGCTGGGCCGCCATGCGCTAATATCAATCATTGTATGCTATGCGCCAGTGTGATCTCGGCCTTTTGGCTGCGATCGTGTGTCGCAGTCAGAGGGTGCGAGTTTTCCTGGAGTGATCCAGGGGCTTTGCTGGCAGCGTGCTGCTGATTTTCTACTGCGGTATCCGTACCGGCAGTCTGGACTGAGGATGTTCATTAAGAATACGATCCGTGTGGTGGTGGAAGGTGGTGAGAAAAACAACCTGGTGTACGTCGTTCGTGACCTGTTGGAGGGAAAGGCTGGAGCCCATCGTCAGGATATCTACAGCGTCAATGAATTCCGGAGTCAAGGTACATATGATGTAACCTTTGTGAATGAGGGATGCTGTTTGACCGTCTTTGAATGGCTCAGAAGTAATGAAGGTGATCCATGCCTGGAGGGAGTGCGGGTGGAGCCCCTGTTTGGGCTCATGGAAAAAGTGGTGACTGTGACTGTGTACAACCCCTATACAGAAGTAGCACTACTGGAGCAGTTCCTGGAGCGGTACTGTGAATACGTGAAGGGAGGGGAGAAGCAGAAAAATGTCTTGGGCATTTTCAACTGCAAGTATGTGTTTCGGGTGAAATTGAAGAAGGACCCAGGTTGTTTGGGAGGTTTCACCCACCCACCAGCGAACTTTTCAGTGGCGGGTCATAGGGGCTTCCTGTCATACCCAGGGCAGCCACTATACTGCAGGAGGTGCTTTCAGTTCGGGCACCTGCTAAACATGTGTAGCAAGGAGTTGGTTTGCCGTAATTGCAAGCAAGAGGGTCATGTGGCGGCTAGGTGTCCGATGCCTCGTGAATGTGACAGGTGTGGCAGTTCAGAGCACCTGTATAGAGACTGCCGTTTGGTGTGCCGAGGAGGTCAACTAGAGAGGAGGAGGAAAGAAAGAGACGTGAGGAGGAGCGGAGGCGGGAGGAAGAAAGGAAGAGAGAGGAGGAGGTTAAGAGGCGAGAGGAGGAGAAGAAGCGGAGGGAAGGCGAAGTCGCCGCGCTGCAAAGCGTTGTGAGGGCGCCACCCACTCCTGCCGAGAGACGGAGGGAGAAGCGGCAGGAGGACAAGGAGGCTGAGAGAAGGAAGGAGAAGCAGCAGGAGGAAAAGGAGGACCAGGAATTTTGGAAGGCCATAAGGCGAGAGGAGCGTTCATGGCCTAAAAAAGAAGTTAAAAAAGAAGTCCCAGTTGCTGAATCATGGTCAGAATGCCTGATGGATTTCGATATATCTGTGGCAGAGGAGGAGGCTGAGGTTTTAGTTCATGAGTCTGATCCGAGAAATATTGGTGCCTTCTCCTCGGAAGAGGACTCAGGAGGGTTAAAGTGTCACAGGGAGGGTGGTGGGGAAAACAGAGACATTGAGGTGGTGGAAGAAGGAATGGCCCAGAGGAAGACTGGGCAGAAAAAGGCACGGGTGGAGGAGTATATGGAGGCCAGCGGCTCGGAAGGCTGCTCGGCACAAATGGTGGAGGACACTGGCGGTACTGGTTAAGTACGTTTTACTTTTCCAGTAGCCAGGTAGGGTTTTTTTATGTACATAGCTTTGCTCTTTAAGCAATGGCTATCTGTTTTTTTTGTGTGTTTTATGTAATGTGTGTCAAGTTATATCTGTAGGTTGTTTTTGTATTTTTTTTCCTTTTTTGGCTTTTTTGGACAAGTGTTTTTTTTAAGCCTTTTTGTTTGTTTAGTATGGGTGTTAGAATTATATCTCAAAATGTGAGGGTTTTTAAAATAAGTTGCGGCGTGCGGCCATTTTTGAGTTTTTTGCAGCGCAAAATGCGGAAATTTTTTGTTTACAGGAGTGTGGGATTGTGGATGGTGTGAAGGGGAGTGAATGGCCTCATGGTGCGTCTGTGTGGTCAGGGAGTGCATGTAATAGAAATGACGGTGTTGGTTTTTTGGTGAAGGGGCGTAATGTGAGTTTGTGTGACTATATGGTGATTGAGGTTGGGAGATGCGTGTTAGCAAATTTTGAGTTTAGAAATATTCGTTTTAGTGTTATTAATGTGTATGCTCCTGTGAAAAAAACAGGAGCGTAAAGTTTTATTTGAAAAAATTAAGTTTTTTATTCCAGGTAGAGTGCCTGTTGTGATTGTGGGTGATATGAATGCTGATGTGGGAAAGGTGAATGTGGATGTGTCAAGGAAAGAGTTAATGGACATGGTGAGTGATTTTGGTTTGAGGGATATGCAGAGGGAGTGTAAAGTAACTCCATTGTTAAATACATTTTTTTCTGAGAGTGGGAGGGTGGCGTCTAGACTGGACTATTGTTTTGTTTCAAAAAACCTGATTGCTGTTAGTTATGCACAGGAGAGTGTGCCGTTTTCATATCATGTGTGTATGAAGTGTGAAGTGGATGTGCATACTGAGGAGGTAACTGGGAAAAGTATATGGAAGCTGAATGTGAGTTTACTGGATGGGGTGGAGGTGAGAGAGGAGTATGAGAGACATTATAAGGAGTGGTGTAAGAGCAGAAGTGAATTCAGTAATGTGTGTGAATGGTGGGATTGGGTTAAATGGAAAACCAAGGTTTTTTTAAAAAACTTGGTTACAAGTGTGCAGCTGCTAAGAGAGAAAGGTTTGCTGGGTTGAATGCAAGATTGAGTGTGTTATATAAGCTAAGAGAGGGCGGGATGGATGTGAGTGAAGATTTGTTGAGAGTGAAAAAAGAAGTGAACTAGTTTTTGAGAGAGAGAGGGAGGAGTATTGTGTATAGGGCTAAAATAGAGAACTTGGAAAAGAATGAGAAGTGTTCGCGGTTTTTTTCAAGAAAGTTTTTGGAAAAAGACAGAGCATGAGTGTTTTGAATGGAGTGGATGGAAATGAAGTGAGTGGTGCGGACTTATGTGAGGAAGTGGCAAAGTTTTATGATGATTTGTATGCAGTGAAATGGAGGGATGAAGGTTTGGAGAGTGATGTGCTGAGTGTTTTGGATAATAGATTGAATGGGACAGAAAGGGAGAGTTTGATGGGGGAGGTGACGAGTGAAGAAATATGGAAGGTGGTGTGTAGCATGGCTCTGAATAAAACGCTGGGGATGATGGTCTCCCGGTGGAATTTTATCGTGTGATGTGGGATGTGATTGGGAAGGATTTTGTTGATGTATGTAAGTATATGTGGGCGAATGCAGAGGTGGCGAATGGTATGCATGCAGGAGTGGTTGTGCTGTTGTCAAAAAAAGGTGATTTGAAAAATCTAAAAAACTGGAGGCCGATCACGTTGCTTGATTGTGATTATAAAATCTATGCGAAGTTTCTGGCAAATAGGATGCGTGATGTGGTTGGGAGTGTGGTGGGTGAGGAGCAGTGTTGTTCGGTGCCTGGAAGGCGGTTACATGAGGGTGTGTGTATGCTGAGAGATTGTTTGTGGGACTGTTTGAACCGTAAGAAAGGGGTGTATGTGTTGAGTTTGGATTTTGAGTAGAATTGAGCGATACTTTCCGATATCCAAAAGTATCGGAATCGGAATG
>JARQOD010013951.1:0-12745 GCA_033576555.1 Oophaga sylvatica
GGGGAAAAAAAGGGGGGGACAAAGGAAAAAACTGTAAAAAAGGGTATCCAAAAGGGTTGTTTCCTTTAAAAACACTTTTTTAAAACTCAACCAAAGGGGGAAAAGAAGATGTTGATGTAACAACTAAGGCAAAAACCCCCCCCAGCTTTTTATTCACCGGGGCCCAAACCTGTGGTAAGGGCTGGGAATTCAACCTTTTTTTAAAGTTTTTTTCGGGGGTGGTTAAAGTCAAAGAAAAAAAAAAATTTTCCCATTTTTGGGGGTATAAAAATTTTAAAATTTTTGTTAAGGGAATTTTTAAAGAAGATTTAATTAAGTAAAAATAAAAGAGGGGGTTTACGCCTATTTTTTTTTTTTTTGTAGGGTAAAAACCCCCTTTTTAAGTCTCCAATTTACCTTTTTTTTAAAAAAAAAATTTTTTTAAAAATTTGTGACAAATTTTTTTTAGTTGCCTGATTTTACATAATACGCAACTTTCCCGGGGAAAAAAGTAAATAATTTTGAGACGCCCCTTTTAGGACGGACCATTACATTTTTCAAAAAATTTGTTTAAAAATTTTTTTTTTTTTTTCTTCAAAACGCAGTCGAATTATATTTTTTAAATTTCGTCTTTTTAGGGTCAAAAGGGGTTGTCTGCACGTGACAACAAAACTTTGGGGACAATTCAACAAAGGGACCCCCAAAAAAAAATTTTTGTCAAATGTAGAAAATTTTTTAAAGCTACGGGCACCAAAAAACTTTTTTATGAATTAATTGCAAAAAAAAATTTTAAAACCCAATTTTTCTTTCCGACATTTTAAAAACCCCCTTTTTGACAAAAATTCCCAAAAATAAAACCGGGGAAAAAACCACCAATAGAAATTTGGGTATCCAGGGAAAAAATTTTGGCGTTTAAAGCAAAGAAAGACGGCTTGAAAAAAAAATTTTTTAAAAAAAAAAGTTTTAACATTACTTGGGGGTTTTTGGGAAAAAATCCACAACGCCCCAAATTTCACTGTGTCAAACAGAAATTTTAAAATTACCTTACAGACACAATCGACACATCTGGAAATTCACCCTACTGCTAAATTTTCTTTAAAAATTTCTAAGAACCCCCTTTACCCAAACCAAGAACCCTTTGGATTAAAGTTTAAAGGGGCTTGTTTTTGATAACGCAAGCCCAATGGGGAAAAAAAGCGAGGGGGAAAAGGCCAGAGGGGTGACAAAACAACATAGTTTTTCTCCCCCTTTTTCATCTTTTTGGGGAAAAACCCATATTTCGGGTGTAAGGAACATTTTAAAAAATTGGTTTAAAAAATTTTCCCCAATAATCTTTTTTCACTAACCTACGGGAAAAAGGGGGGACTGAAGTTGGTTCTACCCCCAAATTTAGATGGAATCCCTTTGGGAATACTTGGAAAATTTTAAAAAACGGTCAAAATTAGGTCCTTTTTGGGAAAAAACATCGGGAAAAAAATTTTATCCAATATACAACAAAGTTTTAAAATTTTTGGGGAAGGGAAATGCAAGGACCTTTTGGGGGGGGGTTTTTAAACCAATCTTTTGCTTTTTTTAAAATGCGAAAGATACGAAACCCCTACGGGTCCCCAGAAGTTTGGAAAAAATTAGAAGGTTCGCTAGAACGCTTGAACCCCTCAAAAAATGTAAATTTTCAAAAAAACCCCCCCGAAAAGGGGGCCCCAAAAATTTAAAAAAGAACACTATTTAGCCTTTCTTTCATCCCCTTACAGAGGGAAAAAACTATCGGCGGGAAAACAACTTCAAGGAGTGGGTCCCAAAAAAAACCATGACATTGTGGCAACTTGCAAATTGAAGTGTAAAAAAGCACCATTTCAAAAAAACATTTTTTTCAGATAACCGAAAAGAACTAAACCCCGGGGCTGGGGGAAACCCAAACACTTTTTTCCAGCAAAAAAATAAATGTAGCCTAAAAAACCCGGGCTGATCGGCTTTATGGGGAGGGGGTGAGGATTGTTTTTTTCATTTGGGTTTTTTGCCCCAACACCAAAAACCCCTTGGGAAAAAACTAAAGCAAAAACTATTTTTCCATTTAAAATCCAAATAAACATAGGTTTTAAAAAACTGATTTTTTCACTTGGAAAAAAAAAAAATTTTGTTTTACTTCAAACCCTTGGGGTAGGCTATTGTTAAAAAGTACTTACTCTCTGTATTCAAATTTTGATTGTTTAAAGTGCAAATTAAAAAAATTTTAAAAGGGTTTTTAATCAAATTTTTTTTAAATTTTTTTTTTGTTAAAAAATTTGATTTGCAAAAAGACAAAGTTTTTCTTGTTACAACTTTATTAAAAAAAACCGAAATTTTAAAACAAAAAAAACCGTTTTTTAAAAAAAAAAATCCGTTTAAAAAACAAAAAAACCCCTTTTTTTTATTTTTTTTAAAAAAAACATATTTTTTCCCCCTGGCTCCCCCCTTTTGGGGCAGTAAAATTTAAAGGGTCTGGGGGCTCCCGTGTGGTGATAATAGAGGATCTGTCCCCCTTTTTGGGTGTAAAAGAGGCTGAAACTCTCCTTGTGGGGTAGTATTAAGGATTTTCAGCTCCCCTGTGGGGTAAATGAGGATCTTTACTCTCCTTTTGGGGGTAGGGTTTAGAGGAACGTCAGGCCCCCTCCTTTGGTGTATATAAAAAAGGGGGTTGTCCCTCTCCTTTGGGGGTAGTATATAGAGGGTCTGTCAGCTCTCCTGTGTGATGTATAAAAGAGGATCGTCAGCCCCCTGTGTGGGGTATATATAAGGACTGTCCTCCCTGGGGGGGGCAGTAATAGAGGGCTGTCGGCTCTCCTGGTGGTGTAATATAGGGATCTGTCAGCTCTCCTGTGTGGGTATAAAAGAGGGTTGTCGGGTTCCGGGGTGCGTTATAAGGATCGTCCCTTCCCCCGTGTGGTGATATTAGAGGGTCTGTCGGGTCTCCTTTTGGGGAGAATAGGGGATCTGCACTCTCCCCGTGGGGTAGGAAAAGGGGATCTTTGGGGCCCCCCTTTTTGGTGTAGTATATAGAGGGCCCCGTCACTCCCTGTTTGGTTTTAGTAATAGGGGATCTGTAGTCTCCTGTTGATGCGTTATAAGGGATCTGTTCCCGCCTCCCGTGGGGTGTTAAAATAGAGGATCTGTTTTAGCTCTCCCGTGTGGTGATAATAGGGGACTGTCCTTTCCCCCCTTTTGGTGGGATAATAGAGGGTCTTTCAGCTCTCCCTTTTGGTGTTTATATAGGGATCTGCACTCCCTGGGTTGGGGCATAAAACAGAGGATCGTCCTCTCCTGTTTGGTGTATTTATAGGGGATCTGCACTTCCTGTGTTTGGGGGTATAAAAGAGGGTCTGTCAGCTCTCCTGTGTGGTGTAAAATTTGAGGGTCTGCATCTCCCCCTTTTGGGGGTTTGTTATAGATACTGTCATTTTTCCTGTGGGGTGTTATATATAAGGACTGTTCCCTTTTTCCGTGGGTGTTATTAAGGGTCGTTCCCTTTGGGGGGTTTTTGGGGAAACTTTATTTCCCTGTGGTGTATTTATAAAAAAACTGTCAGCTCTCCTGGGGTTAGTTAAAAAGAGGTCGCAGTCTCCTTGTGGTGTAAATTGAGGACCCGCGCCTTTTTGTGGTGTAGTATATAGAGGAAACTGTCATTTTTCCGGGGTTTGGGGTAGTTAAAGAGGGGGTTTTCAGCCCCCTTTGTGGTGTAGAAAATTTAAAGGGCTTCAGTTTTTCCTGGGGTGGGGTTTTAAAAAAGGATCTTCCCGTTTTCCCCTTTGGGTAGTTATAGGGGAAACTGTCAGCTCCCTGTGTGGTGTAGGATATAAGGATCTGTCATTTTCCTGTGTGGGTAGTAATAGAGGGTCTGTCCCTCTCCTGTGGGGTTAAATATGAGGATTGCCCCCTTCCTGTTGGGTAGTAATAGGGGATCTGTCAGCTCCCTGGTGGTGTAGATAAGAGGGTCGTCACTCTCCGTGGGGGTGTGGTTTTTTAGGGGATCGCCGTTGTTTTTTTAAAAAAAAACCCAAAATGGGGGCCCCAAGAATGTTTTTTCTCTGGGGGCCCCAAAGGGTAATCCAGCCCGAGGGGGGGGGCACACAACACTTCCCATTTCTTCTGACACTTTTTTGACCACAGCATAGGGGGGGCCGGGCGGGCCCCGGGGGAGGGGTACTTCAATCACACGGTTGTCCCCCGGGGCGAGGCAGGGGCGGGGGGCGGAACAGCAGCCGGGGGGGGTTTTAATTCCCTGCTGTTTTTTTCGCCTTTTCGCGATTGGCTGCCGGGGGCCCAAGATGCGGGAAAGACTTTTGCTCTCCGCTCGCCCCTTGGCTAATGGGAGGGGGGACCCGGGGCCCCCCCCCTTAACACGCAGCCCACCAGCAGGAGCCGAGGTGGGGGCTGGTGCGGGGGGTTGGTGAGAGGGGGAGAAAGGGGGGGAAAAGGGTTTGGGCACCCCCGGGGGGTGGCTGACCGATGCCCCACCCGGAGAGAGCAGACTCTGCGGGGAAAACAGGGACACAGCCCCCCCGGGGGGCCCAGCACGCTTGTCCCCTTTGGGTTCTCCCCCCCGACAGGGGGGGGGGATCTTTTCCTGAAAACCATGGGGGGTCTGGGGCCATTTTTTCGACTGGCCTGCGGGACGAGAGGGGGGGAGGAGGCAGCAGGGGTCCCAAGCGGGGGCCGACATTCCCTTTTAAACCGGGGCGAAATCCCCCCAGACTAGCCCAAAGGGGGTTTTTTGGGTTTTTAAAAAAAGGGCCCATATTCCCGGGGGAATCATGGATTTTTTGTGTCCCCCATTCCACTTTTTTCCCTCATCAGCTAAAGCAAAAAAATGCCCCCATAGGGTTGTCCTCTCTCAACGTGAGGGGGACAGGGGGGGGGGGGGGAAACGTTACGGAGAAAACCCATGTGGGGAGCCGGGACATTATTGCTGATGGCTGGGGGAAAACGTGGGGACTGTGTGATGGAGGGGGGGCAGTGGCAGAAGTGTATTCAAATGATGGGGGGCAGTGGTATGTGAAATTTTTGTGATGGGGGGGTTGGAGGTGTAAATTATAATGAAAGGCAGAGGGTTTCAAAAGGAAAGATTTTTTTTGGACACAGCATTATTAAAATTTATGTGGGGGCACAGTCCCTTTGCGCTAGTTTCAGTTGATTAAGTGGGTTTGGGGTATTTTTTTCCCAAAGGGCCTAACATTTCTGGGGATCAACTCCCCAAGAATATCTGATGAAGTGTTGAAGGTCCCAAAACCCGAATCAGAAGGGAAAATTTACAATTCCAGAGAGCGCCCGCTTAAGTTAAATGAAACTTAAAAATTTAAAAAAGCAATTTTTTTCACAGAGAAGTTATCTTATTTCCAAAATGACTTAAAATTTTTTTTGTTTAAAAGTAAAAAAACGTTGTTTGTTGCCCCGTCCCCTGTTTTTTACTCAAAATTAGTACTGCAGCTGACTCCGGCGCTCACGTACTGTAGTATTGTCCACATCCCCCCCCTGCTGGCTGGGGGCCCGCTCAGTCAAACCCGAGGCCGGTGATGCATGTGTAGTCACCAAACATGGTGGGTGGAGGGCCTTTGTACCAATCCCGAAGCTTCTTGTTGCTGGGGAGATTTTCAAGGCAAAAAAAACCTCTGATTGGGGGGTGAGAACCTCTGGCGCCATGTTTAGTGGGTGGATGGGTGCTGGTGGGGCTCGGGAGCATGGTGTAATGCAACAGATTTCAAAGTTTAGGAATGCTAAAACAGCGCAAGACTTAGGTGAATGCTAACAGTTGTCTGGAGTGATTTTTTTAAATGAAAAACAAAAAGTTTAGCTTTTTAAAAATAATTCCTTTTTGAACCAACGCAGTTACCCAACAAAACACTGTCTACGCGGGTTAAAAAGTTCTGTCCAAAACATTAAAGTGAGAACTGCCATATCACTTTTCCTGTTTATAGGGGGCCACCCACACCCCGTTTTCACTTTTACCTGTTTGGGTGCCCCCCCTCCTTAAGGCTCCCTTTGTTCTTGCACTGTTTAAAATTAGCCCGAGGGGTCGGCCACTCATCCGCTTTATCAGCACCACCGATAATGCCCTTCCCCCCACTTCTGACTATTTTTCCGCCCATTACCCAATAGAAGGGGCCAAAAAATTTCCTCAGAATTATATAAGGGGGCCTGATACGGGGATACCGGCTAGACCCTTGGGGCAAATTAAATACAGCCACCAAACTAAGGGGACCCATAGACTTGGGGCATTGGCACATAAAATTGCGGGGGGGGCCCCAAACCTACAACTGCAACCTTTGCCCCTGCGGCTCGTAACAAAAGTTCCACGTCATTGAAACCCCTTTAGCGCAATTGACCACCTCAGACCTGCCACCCCCCGTCATCTGCTAGTAATTTTTCCAACATTCATGTTCTAAAATCCTTCGCCGTCAGAAAAGGGGCTACATTTACATATAACAAAGGGGATACACTCCCCAAATGCCGACCCAAAAAATTTCCGGGACCCAGGGGCAGGGGGGACCACGGACCATCGGGTTGCTTTTTAAAGTGTTGGGACTTTTTTTTTAAACTGCCCAACCCTCCCCCCCACACTCACCCCCCGCATGGGGTCCGGCTGATCTCTCTGCTCCGACAAAATTTCACCCGCCCGGGGCCCCGGGCCGGATTTTTCTGGTCTTTGGGTCCCGCCAGGGGCCCATTGAAATAAAGGGGGCGCCCCCCTCTCACGCCACGCTAAAAAGGGACCTTTTAAAGGGTCAATTTTTTTCTAACCCGGAGCGTCCCCTTGATTCAATGGACCCAGGCTGGGGCACACGGACAGGAAGTCACGGGGGGACCAGGGGCCTGTATCTCGCACAACAGCCGTACCATCGGGGGGTATTTGGCACGGGGGGGTTGGGCAGTTTAAAAAAAAATTCCCCTACACTTTAAATGAAGAAAAAAGGAATCCGCAGCCTTGGAGCAAAACTGAAACTTTATTAACGAATAATATTAAAAAGGTTTAAAAAAGCAGGGGGAGTGGGGGTCCACCAGTACAAAATTACCTTTTCACCTTGGGCTTCCCTGTTTTCGACTCTCAACTGGGGGATGGCACTCGAGACGGGTTTGTGGCATATCAACGGGCCCCAAGAACTTCTTGGACCTTCCGGGGATAAATATACATAAAAATTTTAAGGGCATTACATAAAAAAATTCGTACCCGTGTTGCCCAACATTAAACAATTTTCATAGCTGGGATCGGGGACTCCCCATTTAAACTACTAAATTAAAAAACCCCCAAAAACCCCACCCAAAAAAAAGGGTTTGCTTTTCCCCCTTTTTTAACCCAAACCCAATCTAAAAGACACTGGGCAAAAATAAAAATCAAAAAAAAAAAAAGAATCTTGCTGAACAAAAAAACGCACCGTTTTTTTTGACTAGGTTTACTGTTAAAACACAGGGGCAACTTTAACCCTTCAAACATCGTTTCGAATGATCAACAAACCCCCCCTTTCCCCAATTTATAAGATAGGTTTTGGGTTGAATTTTCAGCTAAACTGAGCCAATTCCAAACTTTCCAAAACAAAATATTCTACCCAAAAATCAAAACATATTGGGTTATGGGGAAACATCTTGCCCCGTTAACAATCTTTGCCTCTCAGCTGTTTCCCCGGGGAAGGGCTTTTTCCCGAAAAATTGCACCGTTTAAAAGCATGGCCATTTCCCAATGTAAATCTGGCCTGTGCACACGTTGCGGATTTGCCTGCGGATTTTTCCGCGCCGAATCGCACCTCTTGGCAGAAAACGCATGTCCTTTTTGACGGTTTTGACGCGGTTTTGGCGCGTTTTGACGAGTTTTTCATGCTTTTTTCTCATGCGTTTTTGTATGCGTTTTTGACAGCTAAATAAAGATATGTTGTTTAACAAAAAAAAAAGATTTGGATGTCATTTCTTGTCCAACCTCCTCTTTTACATTTGTCCAACCCACACTCCATTACACACACACAGAGATAGATAGATAGATAGATAGATAGATAGATAGATAATAGATAGATAGATAAGTAGTTAGATAGATAGATAGATAGATAGATAGATAGATAGATAGATAGATAGATAGAAAATACATAGATAGATGGATAATAGATAGTTAGAAATATATATAGAAAGATAGATATATAGATAGACAGAAAGATATATAGGTAGATAGATGATAGATAAAATGGTACATAAATATTAAAGACACACGTGCACACACACACAAAATCTTAACGCAATATAGTTAATAAAAAAAAATAGGAAAAAAAATGGCGTGGGCTCCCGCGCAATTTTCTGCGCCAGAGGGGGAAAGCCGACAGCCGGGCCAATATTTCTAGCCTGGGAAGGGGATAATACCCATGGATCTTCCCAGGCTATGAATATCAGCCCGCAGCTAGCCTTCACTGGCTATTAAAATAGGGGACCCCCCAAAAAAAATGACTGGGGTCCCCCTAATAATTTATAGCCAGAAAGGCTAGGCAGACAGCTGCGGGTGATATTCATAGCCTAGGAAGGGGCCATGGATATTGGCGCCCCCCTGGCTAAAAATACCAGCACCCAGCCGCCCCAGAATTGGCGCATCTGTACGATGCGCCAATTCCGGCACTTAGCCCCTCTCTTCCCACTCCCCTGTAGCGGTGGGATATGGGGTAATTATAGGGGTTAATATCACCTTGCTATTGTAAGGTGATATTAAGCCCGGTTAATAATAGAGAGGCGTCAATAAGACGCCTATCTCATTTATTAATCTTTATATTAATAAAGGGTTTAAAAAAACAACACACATAAGAATAAATTATTTTAATGAAATAAACACAACACAGGTTTTCATATCTTTATTATACGCTCAGATCCAAGCGACGCCCTCGATCTCCTGTAATAAAACGTAAAAAAATAAAACAACCGTATACTCCCTGTCCGACGCAGTCCAATTAATAACGAGTGTCCCACGACGGTCTCCCCTATAGAACAGTGACATCAGGTGATGCCACTGCTCTGTAGGTGCCTCCCAGTGATGCACTGACAGGAGACAATGGCTCCTGCAGTGCATCACTGAGGTTACCGAGTTCATTCTCTCACTTTATGGCAATGCTGCGTGGGAATTTCTCCCCCCAGCATTGCGTGAGAGAATGAACTGTAGTGACGTCATTCCTCTCCCGGCGGCAGAGCAACACAGATCGATGGCAGTCGGGGAATAGGTGAGTATATACATTATGTGTTGTATGTCATGTGTATGTCGTATGTCATGTGTATGTTATATGTTGTATGTAAGTAAAGTGTTTTTTTTTTTTTACATTCAGCACATTAGTGGATGATGGACTACTACTGTCCCATCATTGGCTAATGTGTCAGTCACTGTCACTGTAGCAGCATAGCCGGATGGACTTGTAGTCCCATCGACGATGCCTGCATACGCGGAGACACACACAACCCGCCCCGCACACCGCCGCACATACACGTCAGCACACAGCCCCGCATAAACCCCCGCACATACCCCCCAATCATGCAACCCCCCCCGCACACCGCCGCAACTATTACCCCCTCACGCACAAACCGCCCACACTATACCGATCACGCAACAAAACGGCCCACCCCAAACCCCCATACCCACACCACACATAGGCCCACCACACCGCCCACTCACCGCCCAAACCCCAAACGCCCCCACCAATCACCGCCCACACACATAGCGCCGCACACTATACACGCCCAACCCCCGCCCACACACTTCCCTCCTCCCGAAACTGCAGGTTTCAACCCCAGCAAAACCGCAGATCTTTTTTAGACCCGCGGTTTTTTCTGCGGAAGTGCCGACTCAATGCAAGTCAATGGCGCAGAAACGCTGCAGTTTCCGCACAAAGAATTGACATGCTTTGGGAAATAAACCGGCACGGCCCTTTTTTTCCGCAGCATTCACAGCGACCTGCGGTTCCCATTGGGTTTACATTGCATGTGCACTGTGCTGCGGGTTGGATGCGTTTCCGCACTGTGAAAAACGCAGCGAAACGCATCTAAAAACGCAAGGGGTTAAATTAAAGGGAAAAAAAATTTCGTTGAAAAAAAATGCGTGGGCTCCCCCCATTTTCTCCACCAAAGACAAACCAGCGAGTGGGGGCAGATAAAATAGCCTAGGGGGGTACATTTTTTTTTGGCCCCCCCCGGCTACTAACTTTGCCCCCCGACACCCCGAAAAAAGGGAAATCTCTAATTAGATTAGCCCTTTTGGCACTTTGCCGTCTATTCCCATTGCCCGTGCGGTGGGGAATGGGGTTTAATAAGGGGGTTTAAAACCCCTTCAATTTAAAAGGGGTTTTTTTAAACCAGTTTTAAAAATTTTAGAGCTGTCAATTTAAAAACTATCAATTTTAATCCTATTGTTGAAAGAAAAAACAAACACACACACTTTAATAAAAAAAAGTTTAATGAAATTAAACGTTTTTTACCATATTTTATTTTCTGCTAAAAACCCTTTCCTGTAAAAAAAATAAAAAAAAAAACAAAATTTTTCTTTCCTATCCATGCACAGTCAGGTCCCCGCTGTAAACCACAGAAAGGGTTAACGGGGTTTCAGCTAGCAGGGGGGGTAATGCTGCCTGCTAGCGTTACCCCAAAAAAAACTTCCTCTCCCGGCGAAAGGAGGGAAGTGATTAATGAGGGGAAACTTAATTTATTTTTTCCCCCTTTCACTTTAGGGCAGGTCACCCTGACCCGACCTAAAGTGAAAGTGGACGCAATCTTAAGCTTCACATAAATTTTAATCCTCTCCCGTCCGGAAAGGGGAAAAGTATCATCGGGCTTTCAGCTGAGCAGGGGATTACTTGCCTGCTTGGGTTTAAAGCTAGTTAACCCTTGTGAAGGTTACACGGGGACGTGAAGATCCCGATGGAAGAAAAATTTGTTTTTTTATTTTTTCTTTATTTAGGGGTCAAAGGGCTTCGCAGGGGGTTAAAGTTAAAAATAAAAGAGGTCAAAAAAAATGGTTTTATTTCATTAAATTATTTACTTAAAGGGGTGTGTTTTTTTTTTTTACTTTAATAGGATTAATAATTGTAGTTGTCTAAAATTTACAGCTCCAATTTTTAACCCGGCTTAAAGTACCTTTCAATTGCAAGGTGGCTTTAAAACCCTTATTAACCCATTCGCCACCCTACAGGGGAATGGGAATGACGGCAAAGTGCCCGAAAAAGGCTAATTAATTAGAGTTTTGCCCCTTTTTTTCTGGGGCAGATGTTAGTACCCGGGGGGCACAAAAAAATGTCCCTCCCCAGGCTATTATATCTGCCCCCCTCGTGGCTTGTTGTCTGGGGGAGAAAATACAGCGGGAGCCCAGCATTTTTTTTTAAGAATTTAACCTTTATTAACCCCCAATGTCTGAATTTTCACACATACACTATGTAATTGTAAGTTTAAACCATATATAAAATACATGAAAAACATGGGTTTAAAATGTTGTAAACAAAGTTATTTTAGTCGGGTTTTGTATTTTTACAAAAAACCGGCAATTGAATTAGCGGCTATTACATAGTAGAAGTGAGAACTATAAATATGTATATTTTATATGTCCAATGAATATTATATATATTATATATTAAATTTTTTTTGTGTGTATATGTATTTATTTTTCTTTTTTAAAGCTGTCAGTGTATTTACAGTATAGCCCGGATAATTACCCGGTTTTTTAAAGGGCACCGGTGCGATTTAATCGCAAGTCCCACGGCGGTCCGTTTTTAATCCATTTTTATCCCCATAGACTTGCATTGGCGATAGTCGACCCACAAATCGTTGACAATCGAAGCATGCTGGGGTTTGCACCCGGACGATTAAAAGGGAAACCACAAAAAATCTGAACTGGAGCTGCTCCTTTGTTTAAAATATAGGCCCCGACTGCAATGCGATTTTTCATCGTAGTGAAATTTCCTCCGATTTTGTCGCCAGTGTAACCCCGGCCCTTATAGTAAAAAGGGTTTCAAAATTGAAGTTCAAGGCGATTTGAGAGATGTTTCCTCCCAATGTCATGTCCCACTTTTTGATCATTTTTGATAAACCCACGCTTTTGGGGGCATGCCCCCCAAAAGGGTTCCACACTAAAAAACCCATCGCAAACCCCGGGATCCCCCTAAAAACGTCACTATTTAGCGATCCCGTTAGGGGATGTTGTTGTGTGCGGCAGCTCCCAGCGACGGGGCTTCCTGCTGTGATCCCCCGCTCGTCGTTTGGAATCGTTCCGGACCCTTTTTTTATCGCCGGGGGCTCCCCGGGGTAAGTATAATCGCAAAGTGTAGCACCTTTTGTTAGCGATTTGCGGTATTTTTGTACCGCTAAAGTCTTTAAGGAGATCGCTAACCGCGATAGCGTTTTTAACGACATCGCTAAGTTAGGTAGTTTACTAGCGATATAGAAACAATCCCGCTAGCAATCTCATTAGAAGGGCCGACGCTAACGAGATGGGTAGCGGGATTGTGTATGGGCAGTCCCTTTAAAGATTTTTTGTCAAAGCTCACCATCAACTTTTTTTAAAAATCTGTGAACAAGGGTTGGCTTGTGGACAGTGTGAACAATAAACAAAGTAACACTTTGTGCTGCTTTGGATGAACTGTGTACATAAAACCAAGAAACACCACTGGGAAAGCCATCCCCCCTTTGACCTTGGGGCCCTTTTTTCCTTTGCAAAATACTTTCTCAATTTTTTCCATGTATAACATTTTGAAAATTTTGAATATAATAAAGTTCTTTAAAATGGATCTGCTTGACT
>JARQOD010013952.1:0-12742 GCA_033576555.1 Oophaga sylvatica
CCCCCCCTTTGGCGTCACCAAAAAATTTTCTGTCCCCTTATTAGGACCCACAAAATGTGGGGTGTCAGTTAATTTTTTTTAAAAAATTAAAAAAACAAAGTAAGGCGGGTACAGCAAGTTTTGGGTGACTGCCCAAGGGGGGGGGCAAACCCCTAAATGAGGAGGGGTCCCCAAATTTGGGGGGTCTAGCTCCCCCCCTTTGGTCAACCCCCTAAAATTCTTCCCTTATTTTGGCCCCCCACAAAAAAAAGCTGGGGTGCAGTTCGTTTTTAAAAAAAAATTCAAAAATTTTACAAAAAAACCCCCGGGGGGGGGAAAATTTTGTAAAAAATAAAATTTTTTTTAAATTCGAATGACCCCCAAAAGTTGTGGGGTCCTAACTTAGGGGACAAAAAATTTTTGGGGATTTGCCAAAAGGGGTGGAGCTTTGCCCCTAAAATGGGAGGGGTCCCCATTTTAGGGGGTCATACCCCCCCCCTTTGGCAGATCACCCTTAAATTGCCCCTTATTGGGGGCCCCACAAAAATGCGGGTGTCATTCAAATTTTTTAAAAAACCCAAAATGAATACAGTAAGGCCGGGGGGGTACAATTTTGTCAAAAAAAAATTTTTTTGGGAGAATTCGAACTGACACCCCGTTTTGTTGGGGGGTCCTAACTAAGGGGCACAGAAATTTTTGGCCCGGGGCGTCACACGGCGACGAATCGGCGACTAAAATGCGATGAAAATTCGCATTGAGTCGGCCCTAGAAATTTATGGGCAGCCCCGTTCAGTTTTTTTTGGGGCCGTTTTAAACGTCCTGTAAATCGCAGATGCTGCGATTGTCACCCTTTTTGGGGTCGACAATCGCCCAAACAAGCTAGGGGGCGTGAAAAATCGGGTTTCAAAGGACCACCTGTGTGATTGCGATGAAATCGCATGGTGCCTTTAGAAAACGGGGAATTCACCCCCGGGTAACGAAAAAACCACGACAGTTTTTTAAAGACTAAAAAAATAGATTTACCTAGAACAATAATATTTTATTTATACTGTCTTGTGACATGTATTAACATAATTTATAGTTCCGACTTTTACATACTTTTAGCCGCTATTCAATTGCCGGGTTTTGGAAAACACAGAACGACTAAAAAGAACATTGTTTTTCCCCAGTTAACCATGTCATTTCCTGTTTTTGATATTGTTTAAATTTTCAAATTTCATGAGTGTATTTGTGCAAAATTTCAGACATGTAGGGGTTAATTTAAAAGGGAAAAATTTTTTAAAAAAAATGCTGGGCCCCGCTGGGATTTTCTCCAAAACGACAAAGCAAAGCGAGTGGGGGGGATAAAATACCCGGGGGGGGTAATTTTTTTTGTGCCCCCCCCGGCTACAAATCTCCCCCAGCCCCCCAGAAGGGCAAAATTTAATTGATTCGCCCCCCTTTTTGGCACTTCCCCCTTTTTCCCCTTCCTGTAGCGGTGGCGAATGGGGGTTAAAACTCACCTTACTGTCCCTTAGTAGAAAGGGGCCCCCAAAGGCGGTTAAATTGAAGCTGTCAATTAGACAACTTTTCAATTTTTTAATCCTATTGAAGTAAATAAAAAAACACAGACACATTAATAAAAATTATTTTTAATGAAATAAAACCACATTTTTTTTTGACTCTTTTATTTTACACTTAATCCGTGCGAAGCCATTGATCTCCTTAAAATAAAAAAAAAAAAATAAAAAACATTATTCTTACCATTCCGCCGATCTGTAAAGTCCCACGCTGTTAATCCTTCAAAAAGGGGGTTAAATAGTTTTGAGCCAAGCAGTGCAAGTAATCCTGCATGCTCAGCTCAAAGTCCTTAATGAATAAGTTCCTCTCCTGGCGACAGGAGAGGATGTGTTTCATGAATAAAGCTTAATTGATTGTGTCCATTTTCCCCTTTGGTCAGGTCACTACAGTTAAATTGGCAATAAATCAATTAAGCTCCATTCATGAATCTATTCCCACTTTCGCTGGGAGAGGAAGTTATTCATTCAGGGGAATACAGGTCTGAGCGCATTTTTTGCTCTCTGCGCCTGTAACCTGTTAACCCCTTTCTGATGGTTTCCCGTGGGACCTGACTGTACATGGTTGGTAAGTATAATTTTGCTTTTTTATTTTATTTTTTATCACAGGAAAGGGTTTTTTAGCAGGAATTAAAATATGGTCAAAAACGGTGTGTTTTTTTAATTAAACTTATTTTTTATTAAAAACTGTGTGTGTTTGATTTTTCTTTCATACAATAGGGTTTAAAATAATTGAAGTTGTCTAATTGACAGCTCTAAATTATTAACCTGCCTTAAGGTCACCTTTCAATACTAAGGTGACAGTAAGGTGAGATTAACCCATTCCCCCACCGCTACGGGCAAGGGAATAGACGGGAAAGTGCCAGAAGGGCGAATCTAATTATAGATTTGCCCTTTCTGGGGGTCTGGGGCAGATTTTTGTAGCCGGGGGGGCACAAAAAAATGTACCCCCCCTTGGCTAGTTTATCTCCCTCACTCGCTTTGCTTTGTCTGTTTTGTGGAGAAAATACAGCGGGAGCCCACCATTTTTTTTTAAACGAAATTACACCTTTAATTAACCCCTACTGTCTGAAAATTTTGCACAAATACAGCATGTAATTGAAAGTTCAAACAAATATAAAAAATACGGGAAAATGAGATGGTTAACTGTGTGGAAACAATGTATCATTTCATTTTCGGGTTCTGTGATTTCACAAAACCGGCAAATTGAATTAGCGGCTATAACAGTTGTAGAAGTCTAGGAACTAAAAATTATTTATATATAAGTCACATGACATGTATATATTATATATATATATATATGTGTTCTATGTGTATATATCTATTCTTTTTTTTTGTGTTGAAAACTATTCTTTTAGATCCATTATATGTCAGTTTTGCAAGCCTGCGAGAAAATCTCGCAAGTCGGATGAAAATCGGATGTTACAAGTTACACACAATGCGATTAAATCGCATTCTTTGAGGAAAATCGGATGCCAGAAGGATGTGGATGTTTGCATTTTGATCGACAATCGACCGTCTAAAACGGACAGATTTTTTGTGGTTGTGTGTGACTCCACCTTAGGGTGATCTGACCAAAGGGGGGGAGCTATACCCCCTAAAATGGGCACCCCTCCTCATTTTAGGGTGTCATAGCTCCACCCCTTTGGTCAGATCACCCTAAAACTTGCTGTGCCCCTTAGTTAGGACCCACACAAACAATGCTGGGGTGTCAGTTCGAATTTTTAAAAAATTGCCAAAAAAGACATACAGTAAGGTCCGGGGGTATCAATTTTGTAAAAAATTAAATTTTTGGGGAGAATTCGAACGACACCCCAGTATTTTTGTGTGGGTCCTAACTAAGGGGCACAGCAAGTTTAGGGTGATCTGACCCAAAGGGGTGGAGCTATGACACCCTAAAATGAGGAGGGGTGCCCATTTTAGGGGTCATAGCTCCACCCCCTTTGGTCAGATCACCATAAAACTTGCTGTGCCCCTTAGTTAGGACCCCACAACAATGCGGGGTTGTCAGTTCGAATTTTTAAAAAATTGCCAAAAATGACATACAGTAAGGTAATTTTGTCAAAAATGAAATTTTTGGGAGAATTCGAAACTGACACCCCACCATTGTTTGTGGGTCCTAACTAAGGGGCACAGCAAGTTTAAGGGTGATCTGAAAAAAGGGGGTGGAGCTATGACCCCCTAAAGTGGACACCCCCCTCATTTTAGGGTGTCATAGCTCCACCCCCTTTGGTCAGATCACCCTAAAACTTGCTGTGCCCCTTAGTTAGGACCCACACAACAATGCTGGGGTGTCAGTTCGAATTTTTAAAAAATTGCCAAAAATGACATACAGTAAGGTCAGGGTCACAGCAAGTTTTTGGGTGATCTGACCAAAGGGGTGGAGCTATGACCCCAAAATGAGGAGGGGTGCCCACTTTAGGGGGTCTAAGCTCCACCCCCTTTGGTCAGATCACCATAAAACTTGCTATGCCCTTAGTTAGGCCCCCACAACAATGCTGGGGTGTCAGTTCGAATTTTTAAAAAATTGCCAAAAATGAATACAGTAAGGTCCGGGGTTATCAATTTTGTCAAAAATGAAATTTTTGGAGAATTCGAACTGACACCCCAGCATTGTTGTGTGGGTCCTTACTTAGGGCACAGCAAGTTTTAGGGTGATCTGACCAAAGGGGGTGGAGCTATGACCCCTAAAATGAGGAGGGGTGCCCATTTTAGGGGGTCATAGCTCCACCCTCTTTGGTCAGATCACCCTTAAACTTGATGTGCTCCTTAGTTAGGACCCCACACAACAATGCTGGGGTGTCAGTTCGAATTTTAAAAAATTGCCAAAAATGCATACAGTAAGGTCCGGGGGTATCAATTTTGTCAAAAATGAAATTTTTGGGAGAATTCGAATGACACCCCAGCATTGTTTGTGTGGGGTCCTAACTAAGGGGCACAGCAAGTTTTAGGCCGGCGTCACACTGGCGACAGAATCGGACGACTGCAATGCGATGAAAAATCGCATTGCAGTGGACCTATGTTAATCTATGGAGCAGCTCCCAGTATCAGATTTTTTGTGGTCCGTTTTAAACGTCCGTGTACAATCGCAGCATGCCTGCGATTGTCACCGATTGTGGGTCGACAATCGCCAATGCAAGTCTATGGGAGCGATGAAAAATCGGATTACAAACGGACCACACTGTGTGACTTGCGATGAAATCGCATCGGTGTCCTTTAGAAAGCCGGCAATTCATCCCCGGCTATACTGTAAAAATCACACTGACAGCTTTAATAAAGACTAGAAAGAATAGATATATACACATAGAACACATATATATATATATATATATACACATGTCAATGTGACATGTTATTATATACATATATTTATAGTTCCTAGACTTTTACATACTGTTATAGCCGCTAATTCAATTGCCGGGTTTTGTGAAATCACAGAAGCCGACATGAAATGATACATTGTTTCCACACAGTTAACATGTCATTTCCTGTATTTTGATATTTGTTTGAAACTTACAATTACATGAGTGTATTTGTGCAAAATTTCAGACATGTAGGGGTTAAGTAAAGGTGTAATTTCGTTGAAAAAAAATGCGTGGGCTCCCGCTGTATTTTCTCCACCAGACAGACAAAGCAAAGCGAGTGGGGGCAGATAATAATAGCCTAGGGAGGGTACATTTTTTTTGTGCCCCCCCTGGCTACTAACATCTGCCCCCAGACACCCCAGAAAGGGCAAATCTATAATTAGATTCGCCCTTTCTGGCACTTTGCCCGTCTATTCCCATTGCCCTGTAGCGGTGGCGAATGGGTTAATCTCACCTTACTGTCACCTTAGTATTGAAAGGTGACCTTAAGGCAGGTTAATAATTGAGAGCTGTCAATTAGACAACTATCAATTATTAATACTATTGAAGTAAATTAAAAAAACACAGACACATTAATAAAAATTAATTTTAATGAAATAAAAACACATTTTTTTGACCATCTTTTATTTTACACTTAATCCGTGCGAAGCCATTGATCTCCTAAAATAAAGAAAAAAAAATAAAACAACATTATTCTTACCGATTCCGCCGATCTGTCACGTCCCACGCTGTAATCCTTCACAAAGGGTTAAATAGCTTTGAGCCAAGCAGTGCAAGTAATCCTGCATGCTCAGCTCAAAGCTCCTTAATGAATAAGTTCCTCTCCTGGCGACAGGAGAGGATGTGTTTCATGAATGAAGCTTAATTGATTGTGTCCACTTTCCCTTTAGGTCAGGTCACTACAGTTAAATTGGCAATAAATCAATTAAGCTCCATTCATGAATCTATTCCTCTACTTTCGCTGGGAGAGGAAGTTATTCATTCAGGGGAATACAGGTCTGAGACAGCATTATTAGCTCTCTGCGACCTGTAACCTGTTAACCCTTTCTGATGGATTACACCGTGGGACCTGACTGTACATCGGATTGGTAAGTATAATTTTGCTTTTTTATTTTATTTTTATCACAGGAAATGGTTTTAGCAGGAAAATAAAATATGGTCAAAAACTGTGAGATTATTTAATTAAACTTATTTTTTATTAAACTGTGTGTGTTTGATTTTTCTTTCATACAATAGGATTAATAATTGATAGTTGTCTAATTGACAGCTCTCAATTATTAACCTGCCTTAAGGTCACCTTTCAATACTAAGGTGACAGTAAGGTGAGATTAACCCATTCGCCACCGCTACAGGGCAATGGGAATAGACGGGCAAAGTGCCAGAAAGGGCGAATCTAATTATAGATTTGCCCTTTCTGGGGTGTCTGGGGGCAGATGTTAGTAGCCAGGGGGGGCACAAAAAAAATGTACCCTCCCTAGGCTATTATTATCTGCCCCACTCGCTTTGCTTTGTCTGTCTGGTGGAGAAAATACAGCGGGAGCCCACGCATTTTTTTTCAACGAAATTACACCTTTAATTAACCCCTACATGTCTGAAATTTTGCACAAATACAGTCATGTAATTGTAAGTTCTAAACAAATATCAAAATACAGGAAATGAGATGGTTAACTGTGTGGAAACAATGTATCATTTCATGTCGGGTTCTGTGATTTCACAAAACCCGGCAATTGAATTAGCGGCTATAACAGTATGTAGAAGTCTAGGAACTATAAATATATGTATATATACATGTCACAATGACATGTAATATATATATTATATATATATGTGTTCTATGTGTATATATCTATTCTTTTTTTTGTGATTGAAATACTATTCTTTTAGATCCATTATATGTCAGTTTTGCAAGCCTGCGAGAAAATCTCGCAAGTCGGATGAAAATCGGATGTTACAAGGTACACACACATGCGATTAAATCGCATCTTTGAAGGAAAATCGGATGCCAGAAGGATGTGTGATGTTTGCATTTTGATCCGACAATCGACCGTCTAAAACGGACAGATTTTTTGTGGTTGTGTGTGACTCCAGCCTTAGGGTGATCTGACCAAAGGGGGTGGAGCTATGACCCCTAAAATGGGCACCCCTCCTCATTTTAGGGTGTCATAGCTCCACCCCCTTTGGTCAGATCACCCTAAAACTTGCTGTGCCCCTTAGTTAGGACCCACACAACAATGCTGGGGTGTCAGTTCGAATTTTTAAAAAAATTGCCAAAAATGACATACAGTAAGGTCCGGGGGTATCAATTTTGTCAAAAATTAAATTTTGGGAGAATTCGAACTGACACCCCCGTATTGTTGTGTGGGTCCTAACTAAGGGGCACAGCAAGTTTTAGGGTGATCTGACCAAAGGGGGGGAGCTATGACCCCTAAATGGGCACCCTCCTCATTTAGGGGGGTCATAGCTCCCCCCCTTTGGTCAGATACCATAAAACTTGCTGTGCCCCTTGTTAGGACCCCCACAACAATGCTGGGGTGTCAGTTCGAATTTTAAAAATGCCAAAAATAAATACAGTAAGCCCCGGGGGTATAAATTTGTCAAATGATTTTGGGGAATTCGAATGACACCCCAGCATTGTTGTGGGGTCCTAACTAAGGGGCACAGCAAGTTTTATGGTGATTGACCAAAGGGGGGTGGACTATGACCCCCTAAAGTGGGCCCCCTCCTCATTTTAGGGGGTAAATGTCCAACCCCTTTGGTCAGATCACCCTAAAACTTGCTGTGCCCTTAGATAGGACCCCCACAACAATGCGGGGGTGTCAGTTCGAAATTCTCCCAAAAATTTCATTTTTGACAAAATATACCCCCGAACCTTACTTATGTAAATTTTTGGCAATTTTTTAAAAATTTTCGAATGACACTCCAACATTGTTGTGTGGGTCCTAATAAGGGGCACAGCAAGTTTTATGGTGATTGACCAAAGGGGGGGGAACTATGACCCCCTAAATGGGCACCCTCCCATTTTAGGGGGTCATAGTTTCCACCCCCTTTGGTCAGATCACCATAAAACTTGCTGTGCCCCTTAGTTAGGACCCCACAACAATGCGGGGGTGTCAGTTCGAATTTTAAAAAAATTTTCCATTTTGACAAAAAGGCCCCCGGATTTTATTTGTCATTTGAATTTTTTAAAATTCGAACTGACACCCAGATTGTTGTGGGGTCCTAACTAAGGGGCACAGCAAGTTTTTTGGTGATAGACCAAAGGGGGGTGGAGCTTACCCCTAAATGGGCACCCCTCCTTATTTTAGGGGGGTCTGCTCCCCCCCCTTTTGGGGTCAATTCCCCTAAAACTTGTTTGTGCCCCTTAGATAGGCCCCCACAACAATGCTGGGGTGCCCGTTCGAATTCTCCAAAAATTTCATTTTTGAAAAAATTGATACCCCCGAACCTTACTGTTTGTCATTTTTGGCAATTTTTTAAAAATTCGAACTGACACCCCAGCATTGTTGTGTGGTCCTAACTAAGGGGCACAGCAAGTTTTATGGTGATCTGACCAAAGGGGGGGTGGAGAATGCCCCTAAAATGAGGAGGGGGTGCCCACTTTGGGGGTCATAGCTCCACCCCTTTGGCAGTCACCATAAAACTTGCTGTTCCCCTTAGTAGGACCCAACAACCATGTGGGGGTGTCAGTTTGTATTCACCCAAAAATTCATTTTTGACAAAATTGATACCCCCGGACCTTACTTATGTCTTTTATGGCAATTTTTAAAAATTCGAAACTGACACCCCAGTTTGTTGTGAATGGGTTTGAGATGAGTTCTGAGCAGGGCTCCCTCTGGTGGTTACAAGCGGTATTGTGAGGATTGTGGGCTGGGAATCAGGTGTTACTGATTGGTCTTATATAAGGGAGTCATTTTCCCATCGGGTTCCCGGGTCCAATTGTTTGGTCTGAATCCTTTCTTTCCGTTTCCCTTGTAGCCTGCGGTGTGTGTCTGCATCTCCTCTATCAGAAAAGAAATTTCTTATTTTGTGTTTTTGTTATATTTTTGCATTTGGTCCTGCACTCGTGGGGGGCCCTTTTGGGTCCCCCGGGGGCTTTTGCCCTTGTTTAGTCCAGCCACTGTGTTTTGTACTTTTGCTTTTTCCAGTTTTTTCAGTGGGGTGCTGTTTTTGTTACACCAGAGAACTAATTTAGGTGGTAGAGGTGTGTGATCTCAGGTGATTTTGAAATTTTGTAAGTTGGTGTTTTTTAGGGTTTTCTGGGGTTGCAGTAAGTACCCTTCCTGTCCTTTTCTATTTAGATAGTTTGGGCCCCAGCGTTTTTCTCATACAAATTTTTTTTTGTGTCAGTATTTCCTCTTGTCTAACCGCCAATATGTTTGGGGGCTTTCTATTGTCTTTGGGGTTCTGCTACGGGGGCCCCCGATAGCTTTTCCCCTTTTTTTTCTTTAGGTGTGGTAGTTTCTCGGGCTGTGACGAGCGTTTTAGGACCAAAGTAGGAAAGCTCCACGGCTGCCTTAGTTGCGGTGGTTTTTGTCAGGGTACTGCAATCTCAAGAATTCCAACTGCTCTGGTGTATTTCCTTTTTTGCCGCATCCTCAGCTACCGTAAATAACAGTTCACCGGCCATAAAAATTGTATGGTACTCACAGAAGGGAAAAAATATTTTGAAGGAAGAAAGTTGTCAGAGATATTTTTCTGTTTGTTGCATTTTTTTTTTTTTTTTCCCTCTGTATCTTGGGTGCTGGGGGGATCTTTTCTCCCAAAAGGAGTTTGCACAGTTGTCTGGCCGTGTGGATCAGCTTGCCACTGAGGTTCAGAGTATTTCTGCATATCTTGCTAGGTTGCCTGTTGTGGAACCTAGGATCCCCATGCCAGATTTGTTTTTAGGGGATCGAGCTAAGTTTCAGAATTTCAAAAATAATTGTAAATTGTTTCTTGCCTTAAAATCTAAGTCCTCAGGAAACGCAGCGCAGCAGGTTCAAATTATCATCTCTCTCCTGCGCGGCGATCCTCAGGATTGGGCTTTTTCCTGATACCTGGGGATCCCGTTTTGAGTGATGTTGATGCATTTTTTCAGGCTTTGGGGTTATTGTACGATGAGCCTAATGTCACTGATCAAGCTGGAAAAAGCCTTGTTGGCATTAAATCAAAGGGGGTTGATGACGCTGAGTTATACTGTCAGAGATTCCGTAGGTGGGCAGTCCTGACCAAAAGGAATGACGACGCTTTGGCGGCCCTTTCCGGAAGGGTCTGTCGGATAATGTAAAGGATGTTTGGTGGGATTCCCTGTCCCCTCTGGTCTCAATGATTCTATGTTTATTAGCGATTCAAATTGACAGACGTTTGCGTGAGCGGAGAAGTATGCGTTTGGGGTGGTGTTGCCTTGTGAGCCAGCTGCTGAGCCCATGCAGTGTGATGGAGTGGTTGTCTGGGGCACGCGTCATGAGTTTCGAAAGCGCAAGGGGTTTTGTTTCTACTGTGGTGATGCCCCTCATGCTATTTCAGTCTTTCCCTAAGCGGGGAAGACATTTTGCACGCTCAGTTGTTTTGGGTAGTGTTCAGACTAAGTTTTTTCTAACTGTCACTCTGATATGCTCTCTGTCCTTTATTTCTGCTCAGGCTTTCGTTGATTCTGGAGCAGCTATTAACCTGATGGATTATGATTTTGCTAAACGTTGTGGGGTTTTTCCCTTTATACCCCTACAGAAGTCTATTCCTTTACTGGGGGTCGATTCTACCCCTTTGGCTGAGAATAAACCCCAGTTTTCTACTCAGGTGATAATGAGGGTTGAACCTGATCACCCGGAGTGCTGCAAATTTTTGGTTCTATATAATCTGCATGACATTATAGTGCTGGGTTTCCTTGGTTACAGTCTCATAATCCTGTTTTGGATTGGAAATCTGTGTCTGTAACCAGTTGGGGCTGCCAATGTGTTAGTGCCAACACTCCTGTTTTTTCTGCCTCCCCCCAGGCTGAGGATGTTCCTGACTTTTTGTTTGATTTTTCTGATGTGTTTAGCGAAAGTAAATCTGCATCCTTACCTCCCCATAGGAGCTATGACTGCGCTATTGAATTAGTGCCAGGTAGTAAATTCCCTAAAGGTCGCCTTTTTAACTTGTCTGTACCTGAACATGACGCTATGCGGTCTTATATCAAGGAATCATTGGAGAAGGGTCATATCAGACCATCCTCTTCACCCTTAGGTGCCGGTTTTTTCTTTGTGGCCAAAAAAGATGGTTCATTAAGGCCGTGTATTGATTATCGTCTCTTGAACAATATTACTGTGAAATATCAATACCCGTTACCCTTGATTTCTGACCTGTTTTCCAGGGTGAAAAACGCTACTTGGTTTACCAAGCTTGACCTCAGGGGGCGTATAACCTTATTCGCATTAAGCACGGGGATGAATGGAAGACGGCATTTAACACCCCTGAAGGGCATTTTGAGTACCTTGTGATGCCCTTTGGGCTCACTAATGCTCCTTCCGTCTTCCAGTCCTTCATGAATGACATTTTCAGGGATTTTGTGGACAAGTTTCTGATTGTTTATTTGGATGATATCTTGATTTTTTCTAATGACTGGGACTCTCATGTGAAACATGTTCGAACTGTATTCCAGATTTTGAGAGAGAATGCTCTGTATGTGAAGGGATCAAAGTGTCTTTTTGGCGTACAGAAGATCTCATTTCTGGGATTCATTTTGTCCCCATCTGTTATTGAAATGGACCCGGTCAAGGTTCAGGCCATCTGTGATTGGGTCCAACCTACTTCATTAAAGGCTCTTCAGAGATTTTTGGGTTTTGCCAATTTTTATCGTAAATTTATTGGTAATTTCTCTGTTATTGTTAAACCATTAACTGATTTGACCAGAAAGGGTTCTGATGTGGTGAATTGGCCTCCTGAGGCAGTCTCTGCGTTTCAGGAACTTAAGCAGAGATTCACTTCTGCTCCTGTTCTACGGCAGCCTGATGTTTCTCTGCCATTTCAGGTGGAGGTTGATGCCTCTGAAATTGGGGCAGGTGCCGTTTTGTCCCAAAAAGATCCAGAGACCTCTAAAAAGTAACCCTTGTGCCTTTTTCTCTCGAAAATTTTCTCCTACTGAACGTAATTATGACGTGGGTAATCGGGAGTTATTGGCCATGAAGTGGGCTTTTGAAGAGTGGAGACATTGGCTGGAGGGAGCCAAACATCAGGTGGTGGTCCTTACGGACCATAAGAATCTGGTCTATCTGGAATCTGCCAAGCGACTCAATCCTAGACAGGCCAGGTGGGCCTTGTTTTTCACACGTTTTTAATTTTGTGGTTTCCTTTCTTCCTGGCACTAAGAATGTTAAGGCGGATGCCCTCTCGAGGAGTTTCCTTGCGGACTCTCCTGAGCTATCTGATCCCTCTGTTATTTTGAAGGAGGGTGTAGTTCTTTCCGCCATCTCGCCCAATTTGAGACTTGCTCTGGAGGGGTGTCAGGAGGATAGGCCCGAGCGCTGCCCTGTTGGAAAATTGTTTGTCCCGGACCAATGGAAAAAGAGTGTGATGTCTGAGATTCATTGTTCCGCATTGGCTGGGCATCCCGGAATTTTTGGTACCAGAGACTTGGTTAGTCGGTCCTTTTGGTGGCCTACCTTGTCTCGCGATGTCAGGGAATTTGTGCAGTCCTGCGGGACTTGCTCTCGCTCCAAGCCTTGCTCTCGCTCTAGTGGTTTGTTGATGCCATTGCCTGTGCCCAAGAGACCATGGACCCATATCTCTATGGATTTCATTTCCGATCTTCCTGTTTCTCAGAGAATGACCACCATCTGGGTAATTTGTGATAGGTTTTCCAAAATGATACATCTTGTGCCATTA